>CAAKHB010001927.1:0-13362 GCA_901007665.1 Aeoliscus strigatus | reverse complement strand
CAGCAGGGGGCACAAAAGACCACTTCATCAGTTTGCTGTGGCTGTTTGTGGCCCCCATGTCTCCTAAAAGTAAATCTCCCAAAACCTCAGACAATATTTTATACACACACACACACACACACACACACACACACACACACACACACACACACACACACACACACATTCTGCTAGTACTTCACAAGCTGCCAGTACTTCACTCTACAGAGTAAACTTGTACTAACACTTGAAGATGAAGCTACAGCTAGCAGATGGCTAGGTTAGCTGTGCATATCAAAGACCAAAACCATTTTAATCATTATCCTTGTTTGAAAAGAAAAAAAAAAAAGTTTGTTTGACAGTTGGTTTACACCAGAGTGAAATGGGTGCAACTAAACGTACTGGAAAAACAACAACAACAAAACACTAAAACAAGTCACCAAATGTCTCAGTAGGTTGTTGTTTGACCATGCTAATGTGGCACTTCATCTCCAGGCTTAATTCTGAGCTAAGCTACAGTGTCCAGTGTGCCCCCGACATCAGTCAAGAGGGGGCATCAGTGTACGACACAATAACGTGCTTGTTAATAATCCTGTTCAGTGGTTTCATCTGTCGCCACCTCAGCGTGAGGATTGACACGCTAGTGTCACGAGGGACAAAGAAGCGTGCGGTGGTGTTCTGGCGTGTCGGGGAGGGGGGAGGCCATTGTTCGCTGCTCGCAGGTGGTCATACATGTGTAGAGTGGTTGCAGCTCCGCAGGGATGAGCGTCTTAAAGAAAGGATTAGGCATCAGCTGAATCACCAGTTGGTTTCTCTTTTAACGATAAATTTAATCGTTATTGGCATGTGGGTTTTTGCTGTTGCCGTGAAATTCAAAAACTGTTGGTCCTCCAAAAGGAGAAGTCAAGATATGTCAACACGCACCCAAGAACACACAAGCAATAACAAAGACAAAAAGATTAGGAGGGAAAAACTGGAATAAGCAGCAGGGACATGCAACATCAAGAAGGAGTACAGAATACACGCACCTATGGTTAAGACCGAAGAGACGTGTGCATACATGGAGACATCCGAAACAATCATCTTCAGGGCAGAAACATATGCTGAATGAATGTTAACAGCCCTGAGGACAATGGTCACGCGTGTGTAGACTCTGGGATTAGTACTTCAACAGTAAACATGGAAAACATGATGGACTTTCTTGAAATGTGTGGTAAAGCGCTGGACTATGGATGTGTGTGCAAAAAGGATCGAGTCTTTAGTTATTTACTGTCGAGAGCAAACTTCCTTTTTTACTTACCAGCAAGGCCTTACTATTCCAGAATGTTTAGTGTTACATTTTGTCAAATGTATATTAGAACCAGGTAGAACCCTTCTAGTTCCATCACCACTACAAGATGTAAAACTCACATGTAAAAGAAGAAAACATTGTTGCACTACATCACTCTGATGCTGTGTGTATATTATGTAGCAGTAAATCAGCTGTCTTTTATTATATGCAATATTAAGCAGTTTTTCGGGGGTTTCCGTAAAGAAGCCTGTGTTGTATGTCTTCCGCAGTGGTACCCTGTATAATCCACAACAGGATCTTTTTCCTCATTGACAAAACCCACAATGGTCAGACCATCATATCTGACAGAGAATTGTAACACTGTACTCAGTTTAAAGATTTTGTGGATTTCTAAAGGAAAGAAAATGCTGAAAATGTATTTTCCCAAATAGTTAGAAAAGTGTAAAATAAATAAAACTACACCCATGTGTGTCCTACGGTACACATGGAAATGTTCATATCCATTCAAACTGATGAGCAGATCAAATACAAGACACAATACATAACGCAGAAAACCAAGTGAACTTTGCATTGGGCTGCAACTTTTATTTTTTTGCAAATACACTAGAAATGTTTACAAAAGCACTGTAGAAACATCTGTGCAGTGTAAATTATCAAAACTAAAAAGGAATATTACTTTGAAATCATTTTGCACCTAACATGACAAGGGGATTGTCACTTTCAGCAGCAAAACAAATTCATATATCTCAAAAGGAAAGATTTGTTAGTGACTTGAGAATGTGTCATGGGGAGACACCGTTGTTACACCAAAGAGTAAATTAAGGGAAAAAAAACCAAACAGGATGGTATGGCACTAGTGCGCATCCCTGAAGGAGGGCTTCATTCATCTAGATTGTTGCACAGCATGTTGGCTTTAAGTCACTCAGTCATCGAGATAATCAGCCTTCCAAAAAAAACACATCTCCACGTTGACAGACAGTGCACAAGTGAACACAAACGCTCACGTTCATCCGACCCAAACGCACCACTTCTGTTCGTGAACACTCTGGAGATGAGTTAAACACTCCGACTGTCCACAGTGTGATACACTGCTGCATCTGGTCTTTGTATTTTCATGGTGAAAGGGAAATGAAAGGATCCCAAATGAAACGTGTTTGGACCTAAAAATATTTTTTAAAAATAGCTAAATCACATTAACAAAAGGGGGGAAAAAAACAACAATAACAACTCCTGCACAACTGAGACTAACAGATCACAATATCAGGATGGGGGGTGAAACATAACATACATAAATATTGTGTGGCCCCTTAAAAAAACAATTCATTTTACCCAGCTCTGTATTGCTTTCTTAATACTGAGATTTCTTTGCTGCTCTCATAGAGCATTGATTATTTTTGTTTGCTTTTACCCACCAAGATACTTTTTTTGTTTGTTTTTTTTGCCTTGATGTAAAAAGACACATACACGTGCACTCACATACACACAACACTGTTGCACATACTTCACGTAAATGGTGGCACAATTGAAATAAAAAAAAAAAAAAGAGTAGGCGGCAGCGGTTTGTGGCACAGCCGTTATCGCAGAGGAGAGTAAACATGGCGCTGGCGTGGATCTATGTGGGTTATCTTTGGTCAAACATGGATGAGTCAATCGGCTTCATTAATCCTAGACTCAAAGGTCAGTGAAAGAGATGGCAGGAGGAGGAGTGATGGCTCTGGTGTTTGAACACACACTGGGCAAGCACACGACCGTCGGTTAAGGTTTCTTAGGTTCAAGTAAAGATTGTAAAGAGGTGAAATATTGACCGACTCAGTTCGCCTGAGGCCGCAGCCGCGTGCATACAGGTGGAGTATAAAGGCCTTTAGTGAGTTGATTTAAAGGACATCCCACCAGCGTTATTGACCCAAAAACAGACTTGTTCATGGCTCAGCCATTTTGTCCCGGGCAGCTCCAGTTACTGTCAAACCCTACAAGAACCCCCGGCCATGTCTACGATGTGGTGAAAGAATCCGCTGATCGAGGAGTGGGTGGTTTAACTGCTAATTCCAATGGCAGCAAACGTCTTGTGTTCAGGTAGCAAAGCCTCAGTGGACCGAACCCGAAGCACGTTCTGGTCAACACCCCCCGACCCAGGTCCATAGGTCATGGCAATTGTAGCAGCAACGACAAATACAAAAGTATATCAAAAGAAGACACCCCGTGTGCTGAAATGTTGTAATTAACACCGAAGCATGGATGTGTGCCGCTCAACAACATCCTTCATTACCAATACCAGCGAGGAGCAGCTGATGAAATGAACTGTACATGTGGACCACCTGTAGTGAAACCATCAGGGTTAAAAAACACACACACACACAACACAATGAACGCACAACGGGCCCACCGTCCAGACCTAGTGCAGGGAACGTCCCACTCTGACAGTGTTATGGCCTTAAATTCACGTCCCACTGGGGGTGACGGGACAAGTTTGGTGGACAGACAAATGAAAACACAGAGTGAAACCTAAGACAAACGGGGATTCAAGTGCTGCGTCTGCCTGAATGCCGACAGCTGACTGCACGGCGGTGAGTGGTGCGTGTGCCCCCCCCATCATTACACACCGACTGGACACACGTGGGAAAAAAACCTGGTGGTCTTGTCTCAGGGCTGGTTGGAGCAATCCAACTTGTGCTTTGTTTTAAGGAACGGTGTTGACGTGTAGGAGCACCGTCGGCACACGTCGGGGGGACTGCTTGTTGAATTTGGTGTGGTGTCCTGACATTACCCCTCTACATAGGAACAAAGGACACCCCCAGTGTTTCTGAATGACTAAAGATCACACGGAACCGTTGTAAGGCAGAAAGAAGGTTCCGTCCTTGTGCCCACAGCTGGCAGCTTGGGGTGACCCTTTTTAACTAGTGTTCAACAACGAGGGGGAGTGGGGGTCAAAAAAGTTCAAACTCCAATGTACCTGCCTCGATAAAAGCAGTGAACACCGTCCCCCCTCCCCTCCCGATCAGGACAGGACACTGCAGTCTAAGGTGGCGCACACACACATTCACAAACCGGGACGCCAACTTGTGAGCATGTGTTTACGTGCACTTATTAGTCTTAGGAAAAAGGCAAAATTGCTTTACATAGTTTGGCTCAGTACGGTATTTCTTCTTTTTTTTTTTACAAAAACATATGCCAAGTTCGGTTTTTCTTAGCAAAACTATTGTATCCTGTGATCCTAGAGGGAGTCATCCCAAAGATTCAGTGTACAGGTCTTTTGTTTTTTTTAAGGTGTGAGGTTTTCTTCAGCCACAACACTGATGGAGAGAAAAGACTCTAACTGTTGTTCAATAGCAAGCACTCATAAATTAGTCAGCACAGGATGCTCAGGACATGACACGTCCATACAACGCCGCCATGTTCCCTCAGAAGACTTATGGAAAAAGGCCCGTCCCGGTCACGCTCAGCCTCAGAGTCTCTTCATCGTTTTTGGGGACCCAGGCGAAGAAGGGGAAAGAGTGGGATCTGTTGTGTGTCAGTACGGCAGGCGGTGGGGGCCATGCTCAGCGGGGAGAGTAGAGGAGGACCAGCAGTCCCAGGAAGGCCCAGTGAGAAGAGAAGAGCAATGTCTTTGACTAAACATTTAGTGGGGCATTGTGTTCCTCCCCACCCCCCGCAATGTGAAAACGTGTAAACCCCCACCCGTGGTAATGTAACACCCCTGCACTGCTCCCTCAACCCCCTTCCTGAGCTCCACACCAGAGGGGGTCCTCCATCAACACTTCTGGGCCTCCACTGGAGACATGGCGATGTAGGAGCCGTTCCTCATGGGCTGGCTGGCCGGCGCTTCCGACGACTCCTCGGGCTTGTCGCTGACCTGGGTGTAGGCCGTTTCGTCTTTCGCCGTCTGGACACGGAGGTCAGGAGGGAAAAGTCTGTTATTACAAGCCGGGGCAGTGGTGAGACAATGAAAAAAGGCACGTCTAATGGAACACTGACATTCAAATGGAGTAGATGCTTTGACATGTTGACAGTGAACAACAGCAATGTAAATATACAGCTCACTTATGATAAAAGCACCAGGACGTTAATTTAACCAAAATGACCCAATTACACCATGAGGTGAGAACTCAAATAAACTTTAAGACCCAAAGATTTAAAAATGGCAACCAGAGATGATGGATCACAAATTAAAACAGAAGAATAGCAAACAAGGCAAAAATGAAGACTTACAGTAAAAGAATGAAAAGCCTCAGTAAAATCAATACGTTTTACTTCATTCTAAAACAGAAAGGAAAAAAGGGGGGTTACAGAAAATTAAAATTAGAACATGGTTAATAATACAACACTTTCTTCATATTGCAATTAAGCATCTCCAACATATTCTCTGTGCTAAGCTACATCCTAACAGGCAGTTTGTATATAAAAACAAGACATTTTGGGAATTAAATTATTTCCTTTCACCGCTTTCGTAACAGTTCAGTAAACATGAGGCTTAACAGAGACTCGGGTTAGCATTATCTTAATTTAACATTAGCTGAACATGGAACTTGATTATTTGTACACTGGTGTGAAATAATTACAGATTTGTCTTAATGCTAAGCTAACTGTCTCCTCTGTGTGCCTTCATATTTACCACACACACACACGAGAGCGGGAATTCTTCTTATCTAACACACAGCAAGAAGTCAAATAATCAAATTTCCCAAAATGGCAAACAATTCCTACGACAAACCACAGGCCCGACCTCATTGAGGTGAGGCCGAGGTTCAGATCAACAGTCATGGACTGATAAGAAGTCAACACATGCTGTACATCCTTCTGGGGACTATCCCAGTTCAACGAACTTTGGTTCATAGGAAAACAATCCGCTTTCTTTGTCTAAAACGTTGATGTATCTTTCCTGAACAGACATTCGGCGAAACAAAAACAGCACAACTTTATGCTCATGCTGGTTTTTTTGAGCTTCATTCATGCAACTTGTTAGTTATCATGCACGGAGCTGGGGGTTAATCCTGCAGTAGCTCTGTGAGTCAAGAACACAGCCCGACCCTAAAAACTAGTGTAAATCTAGTGTTTACTGTAACTCCAGTCTAATGCTGCTAAGGTCAGTGGGTCAGCAAACACACACATCACATCTAATCGTGTGGATTAATTTGACAGTTTAGTCCAGAGCACAGCTCAGGTTCCTACCTTCTTCTGGCGGTTTCGACAGAACAACACGACAAGAACCAGCAGCAAGATGAGCCCCATCCCCACGATGAGCAAGGGGAAGTTTGACACAAGTGTCACGATTAGGAGCAGCGTCCGCATCTGAGATGCTGAGTCATCGTCGATGGTTGCCGTCTAGGGGGTTGAGAGAGAGAAGTTACAGACGTGTGGTTCATTTAAGGTCGTCGGCCACCAAGTCTGTGCCAGATCACGCCACGAACGTCTCTCACCTCATTGACGAACATGATGGGGAAAATGGTCTCGTTGATGTGCTTGGTTTTACTGTACAACAGGAGGGACAGGAGGTTACTGAGAACATGTGGCTCACAGGGGAGACATGTGTCAACAGAGATATGGGCCAGAGGTGAACTTACGGGAACCCTTGGATTCGCTTCAGAATGATATTGAGCTGAGCTCTCTTGCAGGCACGAATGGGAACACCTGTTGTCTGGAAAAGATTAAAAAAAAGAGCATTTTAGATTATTACTGGCCATCAAATCTGTTAGAAAGGACACTGAACTGAAACTATTGTCTGGGGAATGACTTTACCCTGTGTGTGTGTGTGTGTGTGTGTGTGTGTGGTCTAAACTCAAGCCAGAACTAAACACGATAATAAAAACCTATTGTCACACATTAGTAAATTAAACTTGAATCCTACCGGCTGGAGGTCGAGGTATGTCTCATGCTCCTCCTTGTTGGGGTTGAGCCCGTCAACGGCGTTGATGTACTTGGGATCCGCTTGGTAGAAGTGGGGGAACGATACCACGATTGGCGCTCCTTGAAGAAACAAGCCAAACACTGAGTTAGTCACTGGACGCGCCCTTCGATAATTCAGGCTGAACAAGGGCTGTTGATAGATAAGAGGAAGAAAACGTGAGATAAGATGAAAACTATCCGCTGTTTAGTTTCGAGTAGTTGCTTATCTATTATGACTATCGAGCAGCTGATAGGGACAGAATGTATTTCAGGTTGTATTGAGTTCAAATTAAGATAACGAGTGATGTCGCGGCCCATCAGGTCTGTCGTCTCCAACATGACAACGTCTCTGGTGATAATGTCCATTTGTTCTTGGGTTAATGGAGAGGATTTTAAAAAAGCCTCCATGTGAACTGTGTTCTAAAATAAACCCTTCCTCCCTGTGTTAAGAAACAATCCCAGTTTGCAGCTTTGTCGTTTTGTCACTGTCCTGTCCAGGCTCCCGTTGCCTAGGTAACGCTCCAGTATATTTTCAGTTCATCAGAGATAAGCTGTGTTTACACTAGAAGTCGTCATAGCCGAGGTTGGTTAAGTCCAATAACGACCCGTGTGTCCCCAGAAATTCAAGTCCCATGGCCTCTACTTCCTGCCTGCATGTGTGAATCAAACAGGGCTGAAAATTCAATCCCCAAAACCATCCTGAAAGTTGGGTGGTTTTATGTGGATTATGGTAGGGTTCCTACCATACTTCTTTTGCTAAATTTAAATGGTTTAAATGGTATTTGACCAGCAAGAGTTTGTCTGATACAAACAGCCAATGACATGTGTGTCAATGATTTGTGTACTGTTTGATAAATCAAATCAACGTTTTTTCCTGTGATCCTACAACATCGGAGTCGTCCTTGTCTTATCGGACCAATGGGCCCCCACCCCACCGACTGCTGTGAAGGACTTCAACAGCCACCACGCGGTCAGCACAGTTAATCATTGGACCGTGAACTCTGTCAAATCTGGCACGCACCAAACAGTGTCAGACAGCGGGCAGGGGACACGGCCGTTGACTGAAAGGACGGTTTCTGGGGTACTGGAGAGGGGGTGGGGGTGAGACCCTGTCGTGGGGCTGGTTTCTGGGTCAGGCGCTATGGTTGCGAAGATGATCAGGGCAGGAGGGAAGTGGGCGGTGCACCTACCTTCGCGACAAACACTGACTTTCAGCACCCCGGTGCCAAGACAGTCTCCAGCCGGCACACAGAAGCCCTCGTTAGTGGGGTTCTCTTTAGGGCTCATGAGCACATCTTTGGGGGGCGCGAAGCGGTAAGCCTGGATGCCTTTCACATCCACGTCTTTCACATACGCTAAATGTATGGACCTAGAGAAAAAAAAGAACACGTTTAATTTCCCGTCTGTCGATGTCACGATACAACATGTCGTTTACAAGATGAGTTCACGACTTCCTGGGTCATAAAGCAGCCGATGTGCATCCTGGTCCAACTCCGGCAAACATCCCAATAGTGTTTGGAGCTCACTACCAGCCTTATCAGTCCTTTTCAGTTGATTCTAGGCATATTTTTATGACTACGCTCTCAGTTCCAGCTCTATCTTAGAGTTATGTAAAACAAATCGACCAAGGTAACAAACAAACATGCGTACCTGCAAAGATCGGCAGCAAAGATGTAAAGCAACTCGTTTCTGTTGATCAGTGGGTGGAAGACCGCACCGTCGGTCCCGTTGATCATGTTGCTCTGATTGGACGACCACCATGACATCTCCCTTTGGATAGAAATAACAAATACGACACTTCAGTGTTTGTGCAGGTGGACAGTAGCTCAGTGAACTGACTCAGTTTAGTCACCCTCTGTTAGAACTTACACCTCTGGGACGGAACGTCACCGGGTTTCCTTCAAACCCACAATCATTTTTACAGAGTTAGCCGTACTGGAGGCTACTGCACTACTTTGAGATTAGTAGGTTAGAAACTGATGACAATCAGCCTTGTTAGGGCACAAGTTCAGTTGTTAACAACTAGCCTAACCAGCAGCAGCTAAGGGCCGGGGCCTTTTTTCATTCCTGGATCCCTCTCGTCCATCACATCCCAGGTCTTTTTCTAAAACCACTGTCATGAGGTCTGGTGCTGAGAATTGAGGTATTAATTATTAACTTGAATAGACAAAATTGTGATCTCCACGATTTTACTTTAAGGTGAAACCCTTTGATTCAGTTGCTTTACTGTAAGTAAAGGAAATAGTGGTTTGTATGTTCTAAGCGTTGCAGGTCCTGTGTGTGTACTGGGACCAGTCAGGGGTCTGAACAGCTCCTCTCCCACTGGAATCCACCTACTCATATTGATTACATTCAAAGTGCAAAGTCACTTAGGATATTCAAACATTTATTTTGCCATCGTGTTCTACTTAAAGCCGGGGAGCAAAGGCTTACACACATATTGTGTAACACAGAAAACGGTAGTATCGTAACTGGTGGTAAGTGGAGCTTTTACTTTCTGCCTAAGTCGAATTTTTAATCAATGGAAAAGCAGGAAAAAGGGGAAAAACAAAAAAAATCGGGTAGTCTGCTTGACACGGGAGAGTTTACCTCAAGCCGTTCCATGTTTCAATCTTGCCATAGTCCAAGTAATTCTCTTCACCAGTGTGGAAAACAAACTCTCCCTCATGGGATCCATTTTTCTGTGGAAAAAAAAGAAAAACATGAGACACACAGGTTCAGACGAAGTTGCAGAAGGCAGTGAGTCAGGGAATGTGTTCATGTCTGTTGACTAACAAGCACGAGAAGTGAATGGTGTGCTGCCTTGTTTCATTGAGGCGGTGTGTCCCGACAGACTGGAACTCAATCACTGAGGCTACTCGGTCAATCTTTTGGGTTTTCTCTAATTACAGATGAATCACTTTGCTTGGTCCGTTCCAAATGTCAAACCTGATCTTTCAATACCATCATGTGACCATCATCAGATCGGCATATGTGGAGGTGACTTTTATTTCTGCTTGAAGTGATCAGCTGACCGCGCCGATGGCTGTGCTGATGTGAAGGTGCACACAGCTGCTGTTACCAAGGCTTGAGGAAACTGTCAGGGTATGTGTGTGAACAGGAGTCAACAGGAAGTACAGGACCTTCCATCAGCATGTTACGAGTCTCACTTCTCCTGCACAACTTCCTCCTGTCTATTTAGTAAATGACGGCACATGCATGAGGGGTTTTTTTTTGCCCTAAAATAACGTCAAGGTTTAAGAAGGTACAACAACAAGACCAGAGCTTACCTTCCACATCAACCCAAAAAATTCATCCACTTCAGGCTTCATGGAATGGATTTTGGTGAGGAGTGGGTCTTTAAAGCCCCACAGAACCTCGTGGACGGTGCGGGTCATGAACAGTTCGATGCCCAGACTGTTCATGTACATGGAGACAAAGGTCCGCAGGATGAAGGAGTAGGAATTCAGCTCATTCATCACCGCCTGGACGAGAAGGTCAGTTACACAGGGCGAAGAGTGATTATCATGGTGGAACAACCCTTGGGTTCAAAGTATCACAACAAATCTTACAGGACAATGCTTTGGGTGGAATAATTACAGTATGCCAGCACAAGCACAATGTGTCTTACCACAAAAGGGATGTTGACCGTTCGGATGATGTCAACCTCTGGGTTACCAGCTGACTTCTCTGGCACAAACACAAAAGACTTGGGGTTCAGGGCGTAAACCTTTGTGCCGTTCTCCAGGAAAGTCACATTTTCCCGTGGTCTGTATTCTCTGGTGTGGAAAAGATGAGAGAGAAAACATGGGTCAGTCAGGGCAGATGTCTTCTGTTTTCATTTCACATGAGCATAAAGAGGTCTCAGATGCTGAATGGCCTTATTACCAACAGGTCTGGATGAAAACAGACCTGCATATAGGGTTTAAAATGTGTTTTTTTTCTTGAACCTTGGAGAGTGAATCAAACACGGTTGTGTTTAGTGACTCCATCACATAATTACCTGTATGTATAGGGTCCAATCTGTTGGACAGCTGCCTTCCCTCCTGCTAAGAACACTTCTGGGTTGGTGACATTGAAGAAGTAATACTCCATATACACAGGTGGAGGGGGATTCTTCCACGACTCGAACATTTGGCTCTTTTCTGTCAAAGTGATTTCCTGTCGACAAGAGGAAACGTTTCAGATCGGTACAGAATTTACCTTTCACACACTTTGCTGTTATGAATGAGTGCCATTTGACACACGTGTCCCTTTCTGTGCAGTCGTGGTACAGTACGCTGGAAATTGAGATGACGGGCTGAAAATCTTCCACAGTCGCTGGCCTGAGCAAGCCCAGGCAGGAATCTGTTTGTGTGGGAGTCAGCGACGTGCTACGATAATACGACACGCACCTCTGCAGCTTTAGCATCAGGACACAAGGTGGAAGGTACACGTAGGGCTTGTTTTCAGACTGAAGTCACAAAGGAAAGACTCTGGTTTAGTTTTGAGCGGTCATATGACAAATAAGCTTCAACATGTACATCCTTAGTAAATCAAGATCAATCCACTGTGTTTGAAAACAGGATCCAGTAGATTGATTTCAGACGTGATATTTTTAAACTCAGACAAAAATGACCCACTTCCTTTGGTGTATTTTTTCAAAGCCAGTTCCTGAATAGCCTCCGAACTCAGACGTGAACTTGAGAGGCCATACATTGTGTTGGGTGTTCTCACAAGAGTTAAAATACATCTTAAGGTGTGGCTGGCGCTTCCTGTTTAGTTTACAACTTCCAAGACACATGCTCTGCTGTGTAGAAGAGTTTGTTTTGTTCAACTTGCTTCCCTTTGCTGCCTCACGTAAGACCCTGTTAGATCTCTGAGGGTCATCTTCTTCAGTGGGCTTATATAAAAAAGGTGACACAGTTCAGCCGGCAGAGAAGTGGAACGGAGGAAAGCCAGAGTGTAAAAGTGGACTCATGACTAAGAATGATGTAGAGTAGCAGAAAAATCTGAGATGTGTTCTGTAGCTTGACAGTAAAATACATAATAAAAAAAAAATACCCTCTGGGTGGGGGACTTATTTAAGAATCATGACTCTCCTGAGTCCTGGTTACTTCACACTTAGTTAACAGTGTGCGTGAAAGCAGAACGGTACACACAGATAGATGTACAACAGTATGCTGCTCCAACTCAGAAGACACAGGCTTGTTCTGGAGCACCGGTGTCAGACGGCCATCACTAGAAACGACGTACGCCTGACACCAGCCTCGATACGCACGTCACGAAAATCTCCCTGAATCACTCGACACAGATCAACACATCACCATTGTTGGGTTCTGATGGTCAATCCTTCATTTCCCACCTGGCAACACTGATACAAAGACTGTATGTATGATGCCAACCAAAGAGATTGCCGAGTAAAGGAGTTACAAGCTCCCACTTTGCAAACGCAGCTGAAACAGCCGGCTTGCAGTTGTGGTTTTCAGCGGTTCAGGTTCAGACGACCTCGTTTTCAAACCTTGACAAATTCAAAAGGTCACGACGACACCAACCGAGGGACAAAGCAGAGACGTCCGTCAGTGTAAAACGTTGGTTCTTCTTTCACTTGTAGCCTGAGTTCTATCAAAGGAGCCAATGGCATGAACCAGACCTTCAGCAAACAGCTCTGGGTGCAGTCGGGCTGTGACAACATTCTGCTTTTGATCAGCATGTGCAAACATCAACTAATGTTACAAAGACTGAAGAATCGTCCGTCTCGAGTCTGCAACAACCCTTAACAGCACGTTTTGTTCTAAACGACTACAAACTGCCTGTGTTTTCCCAACATGTCCTTGAAGGTCTCAAAGCTCAGTCATTCACTTTCCAAAACAGCTCAGCGTGGCGGAACAAGGGAGGTGTTTAGCATTTCCCCCACAATACACTGAAACAACAATGGCAGACTAAAAATCATGCCCCGAGACCAAGAAGTCAAGAAATTCCTTGAATGGCTGTTACGCAGCTTCACTCCACACCCATCACAGGACTTAAGTCCTGGAGGAGGCTTGAACCCGCCCAAACCAGCAAGGCTGCACCAGTCTCACAAGGGGGGGGGGGCGCATGCAAACATCAGATTAGGTAGATTTTTGGAGTCAGTTCAGCTCGTCTGTTCCGGCCTAATTCAATGGGATGCCTGCGGAAAGAGGATTAGCTATGCTGTCATTTTGTGTAAATGCCAGCCACATCAGAATAAGCACCCCCCCCCCCCCCCCCCC
>CAAKHB010001926.1:49082-60016 GCA_901007665.1 Aeoliscus strigatus | reverse complement strand
GGGGGGGTGGGGGGGGGGTGAAGTGGTTTCTGGAAAACTCCGCGCAAACTGCCAGGAGACACAAGTGCGCCCGCCGAGCAGGGGCACGACGACGGCTGGGTGACGGCCGAGGCACCGCTGTCACGAGCGGTTACCGTTAGCTTAGTTAGCGGGGGGAGAGACGCTCCTCTGGCGGGCGGCAGCGGCAGCAGCAGCGGCAGCAGCAGCAGCGGCAGCCGGCGGAGATGGAGCTGTCAGCGATTGGGGAGCAAGTGTTCGCCGTGGAATCGATCGTCAAGAAAAGAGTTCGGAAGGTAACTGTCCGAAATGTCGTCTGCGGGCTGCTGCGTAGGAGGGAGACGCGTTTCGGGGTTGTTACTTCGGCGGCTAATGAAAGCTGAGGAGATGAAATGAGCAGAAACATGTCAGTGGATGTGGTCGCAGGCAGCGGGAGGACGGAGGAGGAACAGACGCGCTGTTGTTTGTTGTTGTTTACAGTGATTTACACCGCAGACAAACAGGACAAGTGTTGGCTAACGAGCCGGAAACATGTGAGCGAACAGCCGCTCCAGGCCCGACCGCTGGGTGATGGTGCAACTTCCCATATGGTGGTTGACATGCAAGTGCGCAGCTAGGAGTTCTGGTGTTACTGTGTATGTGCCCCCCCCCCCCACACACACACACACGCACGCATAAACAACAAATAAATACAATAATCATATTTGCAAGGTTAAACTTTTTTTTACTGTTCCATTGTAGATAAAGTCATTAAAAATACTCCAAACGAAGCAGTTACTACAAACCGGGGGGAGTTGGACCTTGACTGTCAGAAAGCATTGTTTATTCCCACTTTAAAATAATTTTGCATTCATCGGCATCTTTGCTTTAAGTCCTCTCTGTTGCTTTTGGTGCGATATGCGAGGATATGTGATCCTTTGTGTAAGTATGTCTGACATCTTAGTAAGAACATAGTGTTATGAGAAATGCATACCGTCCTCAGTACAACCTCTGGATATTACGCCAACACAAATATTTCACAGTGCGACACAGTATTGTCGTACAGCTTGACGATGGATGAATAAAACTACACAACATTTAACAATGTAATACACAATGTAACTGCAGTTTTTCCACCAGTTTACAAATTAATCAATTGAAAGTTGGTTACCATGGTTACTGCAAAGGTCCAAAAACACAGAGGTATGTTCAGTGGTAGTGTACAAATCAAGCAGCAGCTTGATATTCATTGACTATATACTTTTGTCCAATTGAATCAAGTTTTTAATCTGAAGTCCTCCCATGCCTCCTCCAGCAGTTCATGTCCCACCCCCCTTCATATCAGCGTTTAATTGCACTCTAGTGTGATAACAAGGTGCTAGAAATAAATGATGTTGACTTTGAGTTTTTAGGTTTATCTCCTGGGACATATTTTGGATGTTCTTTGGGAGCACTCATCCATCTCTATGTCCATTAGTGTTGTAGTTGACATGTTGAACCAGCTGACCGTCAGGATGGGCAGCTCGTTTGTTCCATATTTCAGTCGTATTCGGTGTACAATGGAGCCAAGTCGTTGGCCAGTCGGCATCATGTCAAAAATACTGCAGTATGTGGATAGTTTGAAGGTAATGCAGCTGATACACATTCCGCCGGGCCCATTATAGTGCATCTGCTGTGTGTGGAGATCTGAGGAGGTAACTAGAAGTTGGGCAGAGTGATGACCTCACTGAGAATACCTCTGAGAGCGTGTACGTTCGTACTGGATGATCTCAGCGAGGATGACTAACTGAGCTCCTGGGCTGTAAGAGAGGAGACATACAGTATATTTTATAATATCCATTCATGGTGGATATTGTCCCACTTTACTACACATGGACAATATTTTACAGCCAGAGCAAACTGCAGCTGGTGGGTGGACGCTCATCTTCAGTCTGAGTGGGGGGGGGAGGGCCTTTCTCTGCCTCCAGTACTATTACTTCTCTCTGACAGTTTTGTTTGTATAAGCATGTTTCCTCACTTGGCCTCCAGAGGGCGCCGCTATTTAAAAGAATCAACATCTATTATATTTTAAACTACTACTACTACTACTACTACTACTACTCCTGTCGGCACCTTCTCACTGGCTCTCACATGCTCACAAACATCATCACCCGTCTTCTCAGACTGATTTTTGACTTTTCAGCGGCGCCTTGGCTGTTTTTTTTTTTTTTTCAACATGTTTTGGATGACTGAGCTTCCTCCCTCACTGCTTTCATGATCTGCACCCTCGGGCCAGTCCTAGAGAGGATGTTACTGAAATATTCACCTGTGTTGAAGAAGAAGGATTGTAGATTTGCGCATTATGACATAAACACCCTCATGCTCGTAGCGCCTCCTGTAGGCAAGTCAGAACAAATGCATCTGTGGAAATGAAATCCCCTTTGACCCCGTTTTGGTTTGATGGCCTCTTCAAACGTTCTCTTTCGGCAGGGACATGTTGAGTACCTGTTGAAGTGGAAAGGCTGGCCTCCAAAGTGAGTTGGTAGCATTCATCGGGACCAGCTGACCCCGACAGGAACGCGGCACTGAACGTGTGTGTGACGTGTTGCAGGTACAGCACGTGGGAGCCTGAGGAGCACATTCTGGACCAGCGTCTAGTTCAAGCATACGAAGAGAAGTACGTTCCTGTGAGACGTGTCGCATGCACCCGTTTCAGATGTTTGATGTCCGCTCTGCTTCTGTTTCCCAGGGAGCAGAGAGACAGGACTCAGAGTTACAGGAGAAAAGGATCCAAAGGCAAAAAACTCCTGCTGCAAGTACAATTTTAACTTTGGCTTTCTTGTTGGATCAGCAACTCAACTCTTGGAGCTTTGCCCCGATTCGTATGTTTTCTTTTGCTTGTACTCAGGACGCGGTCTACACCATGGACCTACGCAGCGCTCACAAGACGCCGGACAAGGCTCCGCCTCGCCTGCGTCTCTCCCTGACACGTTCCCTGGACCCCGAGGAGGAGGAGGACCAGACGTACCGACCCTCCTGCAGGCGGGCGCCACAACCGCAGCATCGCAAGAGTATGAAGAGGAGGTCGCAGTTGAGGTGCCTGAACTCCAACCCCTCAAGTCCATCAGAAGAGGACTGGAACAGCCCTGGAGAGGAGGAGGAGGAGGAGGAAGAAGAGGAGGAAGAAGAGGAGGAAGAAGAGGAGGAGGAGAATGTAGAGGAGGAGGAGGAGGAGGACAAAGAGGCAACAACTGAGAGAAGTGGAGGCTTTGGTAAGTGCGTCAATGTGTTGTTGACCCTCGTCATGAGCCCGTTCACTCTCAGTGGAAACACCCAGAATCATCTCAGATCACAGTCACAATCTCTTGATTTATCCTGGAGGGAAACGTCTTGATTACAACAGACAGACAAATTTAACAGGAATAAAAACACATAAAACGACTTAAAAAGTCTATGAAGTCAGATCATGGCTGCAACAGCAGGAAGGGAAGAAGACGCCGATTCATCGGAACGGTATGTGTCAGCACTTTTCAGCAGGTTTGTCTTTGTTAGCATCTTTAGACAAAATCTACTGTTGAGATTCTCCTGAAAAATACACGCTGACCTCCAGAGGAACCTCGATCTGGATAGAACATCGACATGAATGTGACTCTCGGGTCCCAATGAGTCACATGAGAGTCATCAGCCCCCTCCCCCACCCCCCCGGCCATCAAATCAGTCGCCTGGGCTCCATACGTTTTCATCAGGCGCCAAAGAATGAAACGCTAACACTGACTCCATCCCTGATCCATCCCAGCCTCAGTCCGCCGAGGTGAAACATGATGGATGTTGTTGGAAGAATTCTTTGACTGTCGACAGAAAAGATCAGAGACGACGTCTTCTTGAAGTCAATTTAAAAAGTGTAACACAGCGGACAGAGTTACAATGTGTTCAGTCATCCTGTAGACTGGTGTGATTCTAGATTATAGAAGATGGCAGAGAGCTTTGGAAGGTGAACTGAGTGAGGAAGAATGGAGGAGAACAGGGTCAAACTCAGGAAAACACATCAGGGAGTTTACTCAGTATAAGTAAATACATAGATTGTACTTTACCCCCTCTGGACTCATAGAATGGGTCTGTTAGCTGATCATCTCTGTTGGAATGGTGGTAGGGGCTTTCCTACATGTGCTATGGGAATGTAGTCTGATACAACCATTATGGGTGAAAGTAAAAGAACACCTGGGGAAGGTTCTGGAGACAGAGATACCGAACTCACCAAGATCCTGTTTACTGGGAGACCGAACACAAATAAAGGGGGTGTCCAGACATGACTTAACAGTTCCAAAGGTCGGGATGGTCGCAGCAGAAACATCCTCATGGTGTGGACCAGTACATCCCCACCAGACTATAAAATATGGATTGAAAGTATGACAGACATGGCGTCATATGAGAAGATGCTGGTGAGAATTAATAATGACGGAGGAGAAGGGAGGGGTCATGGGACCGTTTCCTAAATACAGGTTTGTGAAAACAACAGGACCTGAATGGAGGAGATGGTACGCGTTGGTTAGGTTCTAACTTGAAGGTGTGATTTACTCTGTGTTGGCATATACGTATACGTAGGTACCATACTGGCCTTAATGTGTCAAATTAAGGAGAACATTAAAAAACTAAAATACAAGTATGTAGTTTGTATATTATATATATTAAGAGAACACATGGCACATACACACCAACAACTATCTCAAGACCAGTGTGCTCTGAGAGTTTCCCCAAGTTAATTCGATTGTGCGTCGCGCCAAATCACAACAGAAGTCATTCGATGAACGTCCTTCATTTCCTTCATGAACATGTTGTTTATCTGTTGTTGACCTGTAACGTTCAATCTATTACAAATATGTCAAAAAGAAGGTTGTTTATTCCGTGGATCAAACGTGAAGGTCACGTGATCTGTGCTGAGTCGTAGAGTGGTCCAAACTCTTCTTCCTCTCTCCTTCTTCAGCACAGAGACGGATGGACGCGTGGAACCCCCCCACCGGACCACACGGGGTCACTGCAGCCGAGAGCGACGGCGCCATCTGGAGGCCTGTGATCGGCCCGGGGGAGGTGACGGTCACGGACGTCACCATCAACTCTCTCACCATCACGTTCCGAGAGTCACGAGCGGCCGACGGCTTCTTCAGAGACTGGAGGCTGGAGGTCTGAGGGGGGGGGGCTGAGAGGCTGACGGCGAAAACCAAGGTTGAGACCGAGGAACTCTATTCATCCCAGTGCTAATTAGCCTTTAGCTTTCTTTTCAGACGCTCTGACTGGGTGGTACGGGTACGGTCGAGGGGTACGTGAAAGTAACATTTGCGTGTTTTGCCACAAAGCAGCTCTCCAGACCGGTTCACACGTCTGCGTCGACCCCACGTCTCCTGACATGGAACCACAGGTCGTCAGTTAGAGCAGGAAACGATGCCGGTCTTGTTGTCGGGAACAAGATCCCGTCGCTGTTGCTTGACACAAACTGCATCTGCTCACCTCTGCCCCCTTCAGTGAGGCAGGGGAACTGTCCACATGAGGCCACGTCCACACGGAGTCGTGTTGAGGTTTTCAATCGCATGGATTTTTCATCCACAATCAACCGGCACATTGGGCCTGAATACGGTCACTCACTTACTGTCTTTCCTGAAGCGATGACGTCATGGCTCCACCTCTCCCTGAACCCGCATGCGCTGACCCCGCCCACCATCCCCTCTAACGTCTCCATTCCAGCTCCGTTTGGACTCTCCACCTTCCTCTTTGTGTGCTTCTTTCCATCATATGCTCCATGTCTTCCTCTCTGGTTGTGGTGTACTTCTGTGGCAGTGTTACAGCGCCACTCACAGGCCTGGAGGATAAACGACAGCATGTGAACGTTTCTCGAGAATTCTTTCTTTCCGCCGTGTGGACGTGACCTCGCCTCTCAGAATTTGAAACAGAGCTTTGAGTAGACAGGAATGTCATATATATTCTATTTTATCGTCTCTTCTGCTCCCGACGGTAACACGACCGACCTGCTTTCAGCTGTAAACAATGAGAACGGAGCAGAGAAGCCTCCGCTCAGTTCTGGCGTACGTCGGACATGTGACTGTGTTCAGTCAGCGCAGACGAATGAACCAGGTCCAGGCTGAGTACATGAGAGTTCCTGTGAGTACATGAGAGTTCCTGTGAGTACATGAGAGTTCCTGTGAGTCCCCACAAACTAAAGTCAACAGGCATGTGACAGCAGCTACGATTCACCGCGGCTTACGATCAGTGAACCAATCAGGAACAAGAACATGTTGTTTTACAGTGTTGGAAGTAGAAGTAGCATTTAAACAAGATACTTCCTGCACTCAAAGCTGCACTTTAGGGTCAGAGGTCAAAGACTCAGAGGTGTTGTGATATTATTGATGCATTGAACTGGAACGGCAGTTGAGTCCTTGTAGCTGAACTACTTTTATTTATTTATTGGTAACTAGTCACCAACGTAGGAGGAGATCCAAGGACGTCTGTAAGATAATATTCTTTATATATGAGAGTACACCGTACTGTCACAGTACTCCAAGTACATTAGAACTAGAAGTGTCATTGTGCAGCAGAGATCTTTGATTTGTCTTCACACATCAGTAGCAGTGGTGAAATGGTTCATTTGATTGGATATTTATTAGTTTTGGTTGATTTTTAAAGGCGGTACTCACCCTTTGCTGTGTAACAGTACTTACATGTGTACTTACATGTGTATTTAAATGGTGAGAACCTGGTCCCCTTCACACTGGAGCTGGTAGAAGGACGTAGGACCTCAGTCAGCATGTTCACATCACTCTTCCACGCTGAGATCAGTGCAATACTACACTCAAACATGTACAGTACCTCAGCACCTACTGCAGTATCACAGTACATGCTATAGTACGTGATACAGTACATAACACAGTACATACTACAGTACTTACGATAGTATCACACTACATACTACAGTACATACTACATTACTACTGTACATACTACGGTACATACTACATTACTACAGTACATACTACGGTACATACTACGGTACATACTACGGTACATACTACATTACTACAGTACATACTACGGTACATACTACATTACTACAGTACATACTACAGTACATACTACAGTACATACTACATTACTACAGTCCGTACTACGGTACATACTACGGTACATACTACATTACTACAGTACATACTACAGTACATACTTCATTACTACAGTACATACTACGGTACATACTACTGTACATACTACATTACTACAGTACATACTACATTACTACAGTACATACTACGGTACATACTACAGTACATACTACATTACTACAGTACATACTACAGTACATTACTACAGTACATACTATGGTACATACTACGGTACATACTACAGTACATACTACATTACTACAGTACATACTACAGTACATACTACGGTACATACTACGGTACATACTACAGTACATACTACGGTACATTACTACAGTACATACTACAGTACATACTACATTACTACAGTACATACTACAGTACATACTACGGTACATTACTACAGTACATACTACAGTACATACTACGGTACATACTACAGTACATACTACAGTACATACTACGGTACATTACTACAGTACATACTACAGTACATACTACATTACTACAGTACATACTACAGTACATACTACATTACTACAGTACATACTACGGTACATTACTACAGTACATACTACAGAAGTTACAATGCTCCTGGTCCTGTGCTAGCGTTCAGTGTTATCTGTAACGTGTAAACACGGGCCGTTACTACTGTTACTACTCTTACTACTCCTACTACTCTTACTACTCTTACTCCTGTTACTCTGTCGTGTCTCGTAAAGTTGCTGCATGAGTGCGTTCGTCTCCTCCAACAGAAACGTCATGAGAACACGTCCACTGAGCTCCAGACTGGGACTGTGTTTGAGGGCTCGGGTGTGTGTGGGTATTTATACTTTGTAATGTTTATGTCCAAACGTGACAATCAGCAGACACTACTAATACTTGTAGGAACCCCCCCCCCCCCACTGGAGGAAGATTCATTTAACACTTTTGGGTGGAGTGAAAAGCCTGAGTTTGTTGGTCCTGACATGAGGAACCCAGAATCCTCCTCCTGTCAGGGTTACTGATGAACGGAATTCAAACGTGAAACTTCAGACACATTCATTTTACTTTTTATCAGTTTACATAGTAACGGAGTTCATATATTTACACAAAGAAGCTGCTTCGGTTCATCGACGTGAGGGAAGTTCATCAGCTCCGTCAGTCTCCGTGTTACTGAAGTGATGACGCAGCTGTGATGGGGCCGCGTCACTGCTCTTACATTCACGCCAGCAGACTTCAGAATACCGTAACTACTTGACTATTTGTGCAGCGAACGTCGAACGGTTCCTGAAAGCCGAGAAGCTGCGCTCAGCTTCCCCTTCCTGGTTTGGAGAAGGAGCTAGAAGGAGGAGGAAACTTCACCGCCGAGTTACCGTCATTACGGTAACGACTTCAGTGGGGTTACGTTTTCTCCTCCCAGTTCCCCCTTCACACCAGGTAGAGGAACGGAGTGACTCAGCTTTCAGTTACCAGTCGACGTTTTCTGATAGTAATAATTATTATAGTATTATAATTATTATAGTAATTACGGTAGGCTAGCGTGACTGTAGCGCCGGTGATACCATCGATGTTTAAGAGTTGAAGGCAAACTCTGTTTACATAGAATAATGATTGTCCTCGTTCTCAGAGTTCATTCAACTAGGGGGGAGAAGGGGACGAATCCATTTGTCCGACTGGATCTGCTTTTGTCTTCGGGGAAAACGAATTTGCAGGTTCAGGAATCAGATGAATCGATGTGAAACAGTCAATCTCAGTCAGTCAGACGTGATATATGAGGGAGTTATGAATGAGTGCATCAGTGAATCCCGACCGAGGTTCAGTCACGCACTGATGGAGGTCAAAGGTCAAAGCTGCGTCTGCAGGAAGTGCCTCATGTCCTTTGTTTGTGTTCTACCCGTGGAGGTGTTGGGGCTAACGCCTCTCCCCGTCACACACATCGACCAAAAGAGTCGCTGGTTCGGTGTCGCCCATAGACGGTGTGAAAACGAAGGGGACATGCTGCAGAGGGATTTACATTTGTATTTCTAGCTGTTATTTTTCTACATTGAATGTATATTTAATTTTAAGAAGAAAACCTGTGTATTTGTTGTATAGACTAGTTTTTATACAGTTTGTGATAAATGATGCCATAACTAATATGACGGAACCGTGTTGCTCATGTGGTCGCTTGTGTTGCGTCCGTCCGCCACAGAGAAGCGAAGACGAAGAAGAGGCGTGCACTTTATTGTGATGTGAACCTGCACATTTCCTGCTCCAGCTCCTGTTGTTGTGTAAAAATATTTCTACAATAATGCTGAAATAAACATCGTCACATAAACTTGTCAGTCAGATGGTTTAATTTAAATCCTGTGAGAGGAAATCAGAACGGCGATACGTTTACACACTTTTTTCAGTGTTTTCTGTTCTTTGGAGAAATAAATTTAAATCTTAAGACTTTTGATATGACTACTTTAATCCCAATGTGGTTTATGGAATCAGATTAGGGTCAAAACGACCAGAACTATTTCAACTGTAAACTAAATAATATGGTTATAAGAAAAAAAAAAAAAATCACTGATGCTCAAGGAACTTGTCCAGTGAAAGAGAAAGTGACGCAGTAAAACAGAACTGCAAAACGGATTCTGAAAAATAGCATACCGACCAAAAAATGTTTTTACTTTTCAAATTAATTTTTGTTTTCCTTTTATTCTCTCTGGCTTAGTTTGTTAAATATAGAAATTCACAAATCTGATTCCATTTACGTCACTAACATCACCGATTTGATCGTTTAAAGACTGATTGTATATAAATACATTTCTACTTTGACACCAGTGGTTCAATCTGACATCTCTGCCAGAGCTGCTTCGCTCCATTCAAATGTTCCATTCAAGTACAATAGTTGCAAATGAATTAACTGCAGCTTCTTAATGATC
This sequence comes from Aeoliscus strigatus, assembly GCA_901007665.1. Taxonomy (NCBI): domain Eukaryota; kingdom Metazoa; phylum Chordata; class Actinopteri; order Syngnathiformes; family Centriscidae; genus Aeoliscus; species Aeoliscus strigatus. The sequence goes on along the minus strand of CAAKHB010001926.1, from coordinate 50,022 downwards.
AGAAAACAAAACAGTATTTTTTTCCAATGGTACAAACATACTTTATTGTACAATTAATTTATTGGCAAAAAAAAAAAAAAAACAGACCACCAAAATAACTTAAAAAAGAAACTAATGAAAATGGAGCAACAGTTATTTTTGCTTTCTCTCAGCAAGCACCAAAATTGTTAACAAGAGGAACAAAAAAGTGGTCAAAGATTCCATTTGTATACTTAACAAATATTTAAATAGTCTTATTTCCAGTCTGTTTCGGAAGAAAAATAAAAAAAACAAACTTTGTTCAGTTGCCATCAGTTTGTACAGTGACTCAGTATGTTTACATCTATATTCATGTACATGAAACGTTTCTTCAAAAAGGATGGTATAATATATACGCCACGGCCTCCCCAGGGCAAAGAACGACTGTCTGCAGTGTCTGTTTGCATCACCATTAACATCTTTAATACAAAACAAAACATGTTTATCTAATAATTCCTGTAGCTTCAAGTTTTATTTCCAAAAAATAAAATTAAATAATATATCTATATATAAAAGACAGTCTTTCCTTGTTTTGTCTTATAAAATAAGTCTCAAGATATATTGCCACCTGGTTCTGATGCGTCCCTCCCCATACCCAACAAGCCCCGACCCTTTAGAGAAAAATAGTGAGCATGTGAATATTGTGTCTTCAGTCCTCTTCTCCATTAAAAAGCTAAATAACCCATTTAAATTCTTTCACATCACACCTCTACGTCGTCGCCGCGGCGCGGCGTTCACATTTCGGTTTGAAGATTTGTTCAGGCGTATCCCCCCTCCCTGCCCCCACCCGCCCTGTAAAAGCTTTTCAAAAATACACGGAAAAAGGCGCAACGGTGCTTGTGACCTACACCAGCTCATACTGTACCTTTGACAACACACTGTACAGCCGAGATCCCCCAACGGGAGGGGGAACAAGCAGCAC
>CAAKHB010001926.1:0-39642 GCA_901007665.1 Aeoliscus strigatus | reverse complement strand
GTGATGGGGGTGGTTGATGGTTGGGCAAGGCAAACACAAGCCAATGGGAATATCACAACCATCGGAGGGGAGGACAGACAAGTCAGATGGGCGGGGAACAAGACGAGACAAACACACAGCAGAGAGTCGAGGCAAAGCACAGATTAGCAATTTGAACATGAGAGGATGAGTAACAATCACCATCACAGCTAACAGCAGCAGGAGCAGGGAGCTGGAGCACCAGACATTACGCAGACACTCAACAAACGTCAACACGCACAAACAGCTGCTCAGCTGTTCGCCCGTTCCAGCGGGTCATTTTAAAGTCGGTCTTTGCACACTGCAGACCCACGAAAGACTGATAAAAGTTAATGCAAACTTTTCTTCTGTGCTTTTATCTCAGCGATGAAACGGGAATGTGGTAACAGAAGACCGACTGTTAAAATGCCAATGTGTTAGGCACAACATACTTATAGAAAATAGCTAAATAAATACGAGTCGGCGACATGATGTGAAGGGAAACATTCTGGGTCAGACAACAAATAATCATAAATAATCAACCTCATATTTCCAGTTTGTTTTTTAAATGTAGTCTGATTTTTTCCATACCTGTTCTGGTAGCTGAAGTAAGCAGCGTCCCGGGGAATAGTGCACAGCTGCTTCCCGTAGCAGCACAGTGTCTGAGGAGAGAACTCCAGCTGATGGAAAGAAGCACAGACAGTAGGTGAGGAATCTATTACAAATACTATTAATAAACCCAGTTCATATTATCAAGAATATGTTCATAATGCATTCAAAGTTCAGTATTCGACGGCAGGTTATTATCCATTCACTTCTTCGTATCATTTCACTTATTCTCTGTATAGAATTAATGCTTTTTGTACTTGTGATTCAACTTCATTCCATCACCTCAGTGGCTGTGCAATGACCAAATATATAATGACAAATTGAATCCAATACGAGCAGTATCACGAAGAATAAATTATTGTGTTACATATCTCCCAGTGGAACCGAGGGAACTCATTTGACTGTAAAACCTAACTGACTGACTCCTTGTCAGGTGTGGAGCCTTTGCCAGTCTCTGAAAATAAGGGCCAATCGCTCTATGTTAGTTGTCTGCAAAACCAAAAATAGCATGAAGTTGAATGAGCTCTGAAACGTGATAGGGAGGTGCGGCGCCCAAGGCCACATTTAGCTTTGAACACACCACTACTTCCATTTTCACAAGAGCATCTGAGGCACATACAAAAACATTTAAACAAACATTTAAGCGCTGGAAGATGACAGCTAGCTTTGTAATGTGGTAAATATTGTACTACACCATTCTGTACCGCGCGTAGCACGTAGGACCCTCACTGACAATACTGGGGAACGTTCCACCAACTTTCTCACCTTTCTGCCACAACAGTAGCCGAGGCTCTGCATGACGGGGTCGATCTCCTGCTCAAAGACCTCAGCCAGTTTGGAGCAGTACTTGTAAACTCGAGAGGTTTTGCGGTTGTACAGCCAGGCGTTGTTGAACATGAGCCAGATGTCGTCCACGTACTGCCAGGGGTCTTGGTATTGGCCTACAACCCAAACACAAAGCTCATGAGATAACTGGCTCATGCTGTAAAACTGTAAACTCATCTTTATACACACACACAAATGAAGAAATACATCAATGACAGGTAATTCATTCATTCACACTACACCAGTGAAGGAGACGGGTAATAATTCATTTCAGGGGCCTAATGTGACAAAAATGTACAAACGCTGATGTGGTGATATTGTGAACCTACTTGTCAAATTAGCATCACTAAACGATATAAGTGTGGTAAGTGAATGAAACCCATCAGTGAGTGGCACGAAATCAATTGAAATGTGAACGTTGCAGCCAGAATTGTAAGACAAATGACTGTTTCTACGATGAAGGAAGTCATGTTGACCTTCAGTGGCATTTCACCGGTAGAATAATGTAAACGTGTGAAAACGTCTATATTCTCCTTTAAGAAGTCAGACAATACATTCAGACACGCATCAACAAAGCTAATACGAACCCGTGTCTAGCTTCCGTTTGATGGTCGATAAGTCCATCGGGTTCTTCACAATGTCAAAATAGTCCTGCAAGAATCACATCAGGTGTTTTGGTTAATGACATTCAGGTAAAGCAGGAAGAGCTGTGACGGCTGACATCGTCCACACTAAGTACACTTCATTTGGTCCACCTGATCAGCTGCTCATGAAAGCAGCAGATCACACAGGAACTGTTCAATGTATCTGAACATGTGGACATGGTCAAGATGACCTGGGGGGTACAAACGGAGCATCAGAGTTCTTGCACCACCTGAGGAGTTATCAGTTGCACTTTTTTGTTTTTCTATACAAACACAGAAATACAGCATTAGTTACATGTGCACAGTCGTACAGTTACAACCGGCCCTTTGAGGGCTCATGTGACCCTCGGTGAAAATGAGTGACCCCCTGAGCCGCTCTGTGCGCCAACAGGCCTTGTTGATGCCAGAGGTCAGAGGAGAACGGCCCAAAAAAATCAAGTAACTTAAATAACCACTGTTATTGACTGTCAGCTTTGACCCAGACCACACACACAGACTCACAACCTTGGACAATAGAAGGTTAGAATAATATTGCCCGGTCTGATGAGACTCATTTTACACTCTGTCTCACTCTATGTGTCCATACTTTCCCACGACAAAGTACATGTTCTAATCAACCAGATGTTCTTTTCCCATTACTACTCAATACAAGGTGTGCCTAATAAAGTGGCCAGTGAGTGCAGAGTGATGTATTAACAAGAGGGGGGGGGGTGTTCTTTATACATACAGGTATGCAGAGCAGTTGAGGGTCAACAGGCATCCTAAAGGGAAGAGACTCAGGGTCCTGTCTGTAGAGAGACTCTAGAGTTGGCATCAGGGCTTGGCGAAGCTCCTCTGGCTTGAAAACTGGAAAAAGACGTACAGAATACAGTGGAAACGGATGAAAGAGTAGTTACTCTTGAAAAAAGTAGACAGAAGCAGATAGTAGAGGTTAAGATTTTCCAGTAAAGGTTCTACTCACTCTTCTTTTTCACTGGGGCTTGTGTTGAAGCTGCATCAGATGAATCATCTTCTTCTTTCACTTCCTTCTTCACCTCCGGTTTCCTGTCCTCTATCTTCACAACCGAAGTTGGCGTTGTTGTCGACGTATCCATGGGAACTCCTTTCCCTCCTTCTCCAGAGCACTCCTCTTTTTTCAGCTCTAATTTGATAGGTTTTTCCTCTGACTTGATGTTGCTGAGCTTCCCTCCTTTGGAGCAGCTGCCGGCGTCGCTCTCATCCTCCTCGTCCTGCTGCTTCACCTCCATCTTGGAGTCCAGGTTGCCAACAGAGGCATTTGACTGTGGCTGCTGGGAGGAGTTGTCCACGCTGCTGACAGAGGCTGGAGTCAGGGCCTGGCTATCGCCTTGAAACGGACCCTTTTGGGACAACTGAGAGACATGGATAAAGAACGTAGTGATGCGTTTGCAGGAAAGCCATTTGTAAGATGCGATACGATGACACAGAATCAAAGATGAACATTACAAATAAGGGAGAGGGAAGTAAACGCTGTCGTCTTTGTCAGTGGAAGAAGATGAATTGTTCGTAACGTTACGATGTACATGACTGAATGTCACTGACCGGAGTGCGCGGCAGCTGAGCACCGTGTGGAGTTGAACCGGAGCCCAGTCCAGGATGAGAGGGAGTAGAGGAGCCAGCCGCCCCAATGTGCGCCTGCTGGAGGGGCTTGTTGGAGCCGGGGCCATGGCCAAGTTGGTTCTGCTGGGGGGCTTGAGGCAGAGCCAACTGAGACGCGCTGGGGGTGTGCGGCTGGGGGGTCTGGGATCCAGCTAATCTGGGGGGCGTCTGGTGAGGTGTGGGGGACCGGCTGTGAGCAGGAGAGGGTGAGCTGACGCGCATGGCTCCTAAATGTGCGATGGAGTTTGGTTGCTGGGTTGCGTTAGTGGGAGTCATTGAGGAAACAGGAGTTCCAACCGCTGAGTTGGGCCCTCCAGCACCAACGCTCTGGGGACCCATGGACCCCACTGTGGTGACACCACTGGGGCCACCGGCTGAACCCGGCTGAGCTAGAGGACTAGCAACAGGGAGCGAGGGTGGGGTGCCCATCTGTGTCTGAGGACAAGCAGGAAACACAGAAGGTAAGGGACATTTGACATGTAGGACTCCTCCAAGTGAGTGAATATTTCTGCTCCAGCGTTACCTGTGGCATTCCTGTCTGCGCTCCAGTCTGGGCCATTCCAGGCTGAGCTGCTCCCACTCCTGGTCCAGAGCCAGGAAACTGTCCCTGGGATAAATACTGGTTCTGCAGCTGGTTGACAGTGGGCTGCCCCATCCTGGGTCCTACCATTCCCATCTAGCGGTGCGGTCGAACACATGAACACTCATCAGTACATCCACTGTGTCCTCAGGAGGAATATTTCATGATCACATTAATCTCTCATGTTTGGCTGGGGCCACTGTTCCCTCTAAGGTGCGCAAGTGTGCAATTGCGCACTGCTAACACTCCGTGCACAGAAACTAGTCACCCAATGATATGATGCGGTTTACATACGTATTCACACAGCTTATCAACGTCACTGATGACGTTAGTATGTGACCACAAACGCCGTAGTCACGATGAAGTTAACTAGCTTGTATTAACTCCTGACGATAATGTCGCAACGAACGAGCAGTGGCACATCCACTCGCCACGCCAAAGAAAAAAACAAATGCGGTTCTTTTAGCATGGAATGGCTGTCGGAGAATGTGCAAACAGAAGGAAAAAAAACGATGAAACTGGGTGAGTTATTTTCTTTTTTGAGTGAGATAGGTCTGTTCTGCAAAACATGTTGAGAAGCCAAAGTAGCCAGCGAGTTTTCAGAGGGAAAAGTGTGGACTGAAGGGAAACTGGACTTCATCAAGCGTCACATTCAGCACAAAAGTCATTGGAATGCGGATGGAATTATACGAAGATGCAAGATGACCACAGTAGGACTCTCACCCAGTACACAGAAGGAGATTTACACACTGACATACACTCTCATAGTCACAATAGTCAGGGTCAGATTCAAATTCACAGTGGTCCAAGGGACCGCTGAGAGAGTTTGTGTGTTTGCTGAGACAATTAGAGGGAACATTGGTTGGGGGAACTTTTTTTTTTTAAATTCATGTGCAATTAAAAAATATGTTAATTTGTATCCAGACAGAGCTGATGCTTTCACCCTGAACAGAGACAAATACTTCTAATACTCTGCTCTGACCTGATTGCCAGAGGCTCCCATGGGAAGAGGAGGTGTGGATCTCTGGCCCATAGACTGCATCCCCATCTGATTGAACTGATTCATACCTGGACAAGAAAAAAAAAAACAACCATTCAAATGCAACATGTGATATTTGGACACACTTGCTGCTGTCAGCACCACAGGCATCAGTCACTTACTTGTAATAGTTAAATCTATTTCAGACTCTTTGTGCTGACAAAATGATGTCACATATGTGGAAATTGTGTCCAACTGAAGTAGTGAAGGGTAGTTTACTGTCATTTACCTGGGCCTTGCATCCTGTTGACCATCTGATTGGGCCCAGTGGGTCGAACCATTGATGGATCGGGGAGGGGACCGTCTTTAAAAAACATGCATGAAGGGTCAAAGAAAATCAAGCACATGGCGCCAGCAAACTCGTGTACATGGGAGTGTACAGACACCTGCTGTTTGTCACCAGTTTACATCAGTTTCTGTCCCACAACAGATACATCATTGCAGTCCATTGTAACATCAGCTAATCCATGTCTGTCCACTTACTCGGGGGCAGGACAGAGGGAGGCTGACCCAGACCAGCAGGCCCAAGACCCAGGCCCTGCTTCTGGAGCCGGGTCCTCCGTTTCTCCTCCAGCTCTTTCTGGATTTTATAGATCTTTTCTGCCAGAAGGTGATAGTATTCAGCCTGTAAAACATTAAAGAAATACGAATCAGCGCAACAGAGAAGGAGGGAACTACACTGACGCAAAATGAACCTATGGAGCTGAACGTACCCGACTGTTTGCCGACTCGTACATGTCTCCCTCTACTTTTCTTGCGTAAGCCACCAGGTTCTCCATTCGACGGTCCTTTAAGGCAGCAGGATCTGGAGTTGGAAAGATGGCCTGAACACTGCAACAAGAGGAGGGAACAGCAGAGAAGGTAATAAATAACGGAACTGACGGCGTTTCTCTCAGGTTCTCACAGTATTTCTCCTGACATTGACAGTGTTTTGTTCAAAACTGAACATGGTACATAAAACCACTGACCGAACAAGAAGGTAAAAAAACTTTTTTTAAAAAACAAGCAGCTGAGCTGAGTAACCAGAGAAAAAAAAACGCTGAGTGCGGCAAACATTTTAACAGTGTACTTACAGTTTGTGTACCAAGTGGTTCCGTAGGTCCTGCGTGATGTCTTCATGCCAGCTTTTCCTCATCCCTGTGGCAGAGGGAGGAGTGGCAGTAGGCATGGAGCCAACCCCACTTGCATCATTCATCAGACTGAAAGACACGGGAAAGGCACTTGGTCATAAGAAAGAGCATCGGTTGGTTTCAAACACTGAAATCAGTGCATGTTCTCCTTCTTACCCTTGGCTGTTCACATTCAGGTGCATCATGGTGTCCTGCAGCAGGCTGGCTTGTTGATTCTGAGAGGGAGCACCCACACCTCCATTGACTCCCATTGGGTTTGGACCTGAACATAAAACAGACATTGAATGCACACGTCCCTTGCGTTCTTGTGCCAGTAATAACACAGTCATGCACACCGTTCTCTTGTACATATCACTGAACGGATTACGATCAGACACCTGGCTCCAGGTGCTTCAATATAAAATACACTTGCCCTTTTTGGACCACACGGTTCTCGCACGACTAACCTCAACTACACTCTTTTTTTGTGTTTACATTAGTGATAGAGCCTGGTACTTGCTGCTCTTTTTGGTTCCTCCTTCAGCGAGGTTCCAAATGAGCTGAGCTGATATTAAAACGTCTACAGAGTGCCGAGCTCTGATTGGCAGACAGAGACAGATGTCACAAGCACAAAACAGGAAAACTACCGGCAGTTTTAACAGGCAATAGCGATACAGATGTTCTTTATTCCTCACGCGAAAAATAGTTCCGTCAATGAAGTACAGACTTCTGTGTCTGGTGAGAACGTTCACAAAGAGCTGGATGCAGCAACCAGCAGCGAAGCGTCAGGGTGAGTTTGGTCCCTGTGTGACCAAAATCCACATCCTCATCTCCTCCACGTCCTCAAGTGTTTATGTGTTTGTGTCACGTATAAAATGCGGTCGTGGCGGTGTTGCTCAGCCGTTGCTGTGACGTCAGTACTCATACTGAGTAGGTACTGAAGTGTAATGGAAAACGTTGTGTCTGGAACCAAACCAAGTAGAATCGAGCTGGAACTGTATGTTAGAAAAGCAGCAACTGAAAAGGAAGAAAACGAAGACGTTCACTCACCCATTGGGTTCATCGGCCTCATACCAGCCGGGCCTTGTAGACCTTGGTTGGGCATGTTGGCCTGAGCGGGCTGAGCCTGCATCTGGTTTCCCTGGTAGGTTAGGCCCAGGGCCGCGTACGCTCTCTCTATAGAGCTGGGGTCTATCTGGCTCGGAGGGTTGAGGTTTGGAGCACTAGGTTGGCCACCTTGGACTGTCCCGAGAGAGCTGCCCAGACCCCCACCGACCCCACTCAACAGAGCTGTGAGGTGAGGACACAAGGAAACAGACTATTACTAAATGTTATCATCTAAAATAAACAAAAACAGCATAGGAACATCCAGGGACTAATTATGAACTACTTATAGTTACAGAAATAATGACACTGTATGATGAAGCATCAAACAGTTTACTAGAAATGTATTATTAATATTTTGTATCTTACGCATTTGTTTTTGATGATTTGCGTGGATCAAAGAGATTCAAACTGACATGATTACTCACAACGTACATTTCAGCTACATAACTGCCCAACTGGAAACGTGTAAAATAAGGCGGTAATGAGGCACAAATGTAAATTGTAAGAATACGTTTGGTCAGATACAGACACTCACACTGCGGGTTCCTCTTGTCCCCAGCGTTCTTCAGTGGCAGACAAACAGGACAGTCGTGCCGTGTGCAGTTCTTCCAGTGCGAGATGATTTGCCTTGATGATGCACAGTGAGCAACTGACGAAGAGGTGGAGAGAGACGTGGGAAAGAACAAACATGAGTTTTATTTCCAAAAAGGCTGTGCAGGATTTTGTTGCACATCTGACGCGAGCTGCACAATCGTGCAGAGATCCTTCGCTCGCTATCAGTTTCCTCAGACTGAAATGAAACGTGGAAACGACAGCCACTCAGGGCAACTCATAGAGCGTTCCAGTCGCTGTCCGAATCGGTATCCTATTTGTCTTCCAAGCTGTGGAACAGGAAGTTCCAAATGGAACGCAGTCCTAACCTGTGATATCTGACCAATCTGGTCGAACCCCAAGGACCCTAAGTAAATTCAATATGTCTATTTTGTCTAAGTATTTTGCACTGTTTTTATAGGACTCTTGTGTTCATTTGACTCGTACACATACAGAACAGTTTTATTTGTTGTCAATGGGAATGTTTGTATCGTGTACTTGTTGTGTCTTTCAACCAGGAACTACAACTGGCCCAACTGACTATGTTGAGATGAGACTAGAACGCCAACAACTCAGTTTCCGACGTGAAACTATGTCACAGTGAGTTACAAACTCAGACACCCGCTGCAACTGGAACACACTATCAGCCTGAAGTCTGACTTCTAGGATGAGGTGGCGCCTACGTCGTAGTCTACATGAATCCTCACACTGTGTCTCTGGTTTCTTTTTTTCTTTCTTTGCTTACTTCAACGGATAGTAAGCAGATTTTGTTACTGCTGTAACTCAAACAAGACCAGCACACTTTTCCGCTCAGAAATCAACTTGAGGATGGTAGTACTTTCTGGGCAAACAGCGGAGTCGCTCCCAGAGCTGGGAAAGTCATGTCATTCAACAAGCGGTCATCTGCAGGGGTCCACATCGCCGTGACTCCACGTTACACTGGAGAGGTGCCCGTCAGGCTCCGCCCTACCCTAACCTAACAGGAAGAGTAAAACTCACCCTGGCAGGACTTGCCAGCCTGGCAGTGTGTCATGTGGTTGAGGACGTTCTTCATCGTGCGGCAGTGGGGCAGGTTGCACTGTCGCACCTCACCGTTGGCCTGCTCCCGCCGCTGGCACTTGTGTGCGTGAAGGAGGAGTACGAGCTGCTGCTGGATCAGCTTGCGCTTCTCAGGATCCGCCGTGGGTGGCGCTCCAGCTGCAGCAGTTGCTGCAGAGACCTGGGAACCTGGACCGACAAGACCTCCCGGAGCGGTGGGAACCATCCCAGATACTCCGCCCACAGGTGCACCAGAGGGGCCGCCTACACCTGTCTGCGACTGCTGCGAGCCCTGGGGAGGGAAGGAGGAGGAAATAAAAAGAAATCATCATTAGGCAAAGAAATCAAACAGGACGCAATGGATAATAAAAGCAGAGAAAGATGGTGAACTAACAACAGATTTCAAAGCAAGTAAGTAAGTAAACGTCAAGTATAAAACAATGGTGAAGTCAGAGCTGGCAGGAGGAGAAATAAGAGATTAATCTGAACTGATGGTTAAATCTGCCCGTTTGCATCAAACACTGGCTGGATTTCTTCCCCACCATGGTGGCCATCCCTTGCAGGGGCTGACTCTTCTTGTCCATGTTGAACTGGGCGAGGCTGTTGGTCATGGGACCTTTGTTCTGGTGCTGAGGGCCCAGCCCTGCGCCTCCAAGACCTTGATTCCCCTGCCCGCCAAATGGACCTCCAAACGGGCCCCCAGGATTTCCCATCATCCCCATCTGTAAGGAGAAAGAAAGGGGGGAAGGGGAAAGAAACAGGAAAACCAGTTAGTACGACAGGTCGAAATAAGAACAGGAGAGAGTGAGGCACAAACATCAGGCACAAACAGTCCACTCTTAACTTGCAGTGTTTCACTTCCATCAGTTTCCCTCTGTGAGGGAAACAACCTACCCATTCTCATCTACAGAGATGTCAAGTTGAGCTTTTGAGAGAGAGAGAGAAATGCAGAGAGAGAGAGAGAGAGAGAGAGACGTCTGCTGCTCATGAGAAAATACTGATGCTGTGGATGTTGGACATCGATGGACCAGGGTGTTAATATTCCAAATATGGGGCAGTTTGTGACAAAACCACTACACAGTGCTCCATATAACAATTCCACACGCAGTAAAAGAGTCATCACATGAACGTTTCAAAATGAGCTCACTGACTAAATGTTAAAAGATACACACTGGTGTAAATTACAGTTGATATTTAACAGTGTTTTGCCTTGCTGCCTTTTATTTTTTTTCCTCGACTCTCTGTACATACATTGGACATTCCGTCAAATACACCACAATACCTTTCATGTTATAGAAGTACTATCGTGTATAATATTATCAACTCTGTGTTTCTCATTCTCTGTACATCCAACATCAATCGCTGTCTTTCCATCCCAGGGAGAGGGATCCCTGTTTCTGCAACTCTCTCTGAGGATAAGTTTGTTTTACTTTTCCTCAGCCCGAGGACGCTATACTGTGTGGTAGGGAACAATTTCAGGAATAAACTTAACTGAGATTTTTCTGCCAGATAACGATTACGATTGATACTTATTTTGTCCAAAACAAGCTTAAATTCAACTTTACTGTGAAAAACTATATACAATAATCTATCATAATCTGGAATCGAATGCAGTGATATTTTAATTGGCTGGGAACACCTAGAACACCTGAAACAACCAAACACAAAGTCTCAGTCATTTTCAGGTGAAAACCGCGTTGTTTGTGATCCAGTTCCATCATTCACAACGCTGGAAAATAAGATGGACAGCCATTCTTGCCGTGGTGCTTCCATATGCATTATGTGGTATGCCATTCACAATTATACCGTAACAACATACCACGTTAGCGTATAGCGTTATCTGGTGCCAGTATTAACCCGCGGCTACAGGCTGCGACGAACTGCTGCTGTTGAGGGCGACACGTGGTGCCGTGGTCCCCTCTGATTGGTTAGCATGAGTGCAACAGGGCTTGTGACCCTTGTGATTTGTGAGGACGACTCTCACACAAGCACAGAGATTCGATGGAATAACTTGTGAAGTGCTGCATTGGTTGTTTGGTTTTTATGTCAGCTATACTGTTTAATTCGCTATACTGTTTAATTCGCGATCAGTTTTAATTGAGTTCTCTTGACCAGGTGTTGTTTGAAAACTTTAAAAACAATTAATCGTTCTGTCCTATTGTGCAGACTGTAAAGTCTATTGAGGCAATTGTAATTTGTGATGTTGGGCTTTACTGATAATAAAGCTCAAAACTGGTCCAGACTGGTTTTTCCCCACAAACTGCAGCACAACTATCACCATCACCCTGTCGGTCGTCAGTTTTCAGTACACAGCATTGATAGTACCTTCAATACACACAGTGACGCAGATATAAACATATCTTTAGATTAAATTTCACACATCAACTGCTTCAAACAGACAAACTCTTGAGACAGACACGTCGCTCAGCAAAGGGTGTATTTGCAATGGGTTAGGAATGGTTCAGCTTTTTCCTTTCTGCTGGGCTCCCACCATGACCCTGTTCAAGCGGACTGAAAGGACAAATATATTCAACATAATTTCGCTTTCTTCTTCAAATGCTCTGTGACTTTTTTCATTACCGCTCCACATCAAACCTGGACATCTTCTCAGTGCATTTCATCCCTATGGCTAAATCAAACGTCCTCTGCCTCATTCATTCAGTGCCAGTGGCTGGCCACTGTAAAACTGTCAATCACACATGGAGAACAGCACTTTACCACTTTACATTCAAGTATGAGAACACATACATGTGTCATGGCTGTAAAACTGCAGACATAAAAAAAAAGAAAGCCGTCATTGATCCTTTGTAGAGCTGCAACTGCCAATTATTTCAATGACTAATCAAATAAAAATATGTTATTTATCGAAGCACAATAATAAACAGTGTATCGATATAGTTATAAATGTGTCCTTCCTAGCAATGATGTGGCTCAGGCTGATAATGGACCGTAATATTCTTAACACACCAAACAACCAACCCAGAAAACAATATGTTTGAGAAACCATACAATATATTCATAGTAAAGTACAGTAACTGATGGGTCTCTCACACACACACACATACAAACACACACATACACACACACACAGACAGACAGACACACACAGACACACACGTCTGTGATATGTTCCAGCGAGCAGAGACTTGCAGTCTGTCCACAAACTAGTTGGGCGAACTCTGCAACTTACATGATGACGTGATGCTGTTGTTAGCTCTTACCATACCCGCTGGCACACACAGATACGCTGCCGGTATTCCCAAGGGATTTACTCTACTTCTGTGACATCATCAGTGACCGGACGTGTCCACTTTCAATCGCAAAAGCATAAGAAATGGTAGGTAATAGGGTGTCACAGGCATAAATATACAGTACTAGACGGTTGCTGTAAGTGTCTAACTGCTGATCACATGTCAAGATTATTAACACGGTTCTTGTTGTTAGAACGGCTTCTGACCGTAATTTCTGACTGTCTGAGCTAGGATGGCTTCTGTTGTCATATTCCATATTTTATTTCTAATTTGCAACTATAGGAGGAAATAAAAAATAAATATTTATTGTGGTTTTAACTGTACAATAACTTTGGTTGTCATTACCTTGTTCAGAGCTCCAGGTTGCTGGCCTCTCATCCCTGCCTGGCCCCCAGCTCCCTGCTGCTGCAGGGTCTCAGCCAACAGGTTGCTGTTGCCACCCATCCCTGGATTCCCGTAGCCCATTCTGGGAGAGCCATTCATCACCTGGCTCCCCATCATGCCTGGCTGCTGCTGTCCATTATTTCCTTTCTGCTGGGCTCCCACCATGGCCCTGTTCATGCCCATCATTCCAGCAGTGGCATTTTGCTGCATCATGTTTGCCTGCTGCTGAGGAGACAGATGCTGCTGTCCCTGGCCCATCATCTGCTGAGGACCCTGGCCAGGGCATGCCTTCATGTTCGCTAAGTGTTGTCCAATGGTAGTGGGGCCTCCTGGACCCCCCATAGCTCCTTGGTGCCCTTGTTGGGCTGATGTTGGTGCCCCTGAACGCAAGAGCTCAGACAGCTGTTTGTGCTTGGCCACTGCATCCTGACCTCCAGGACCTCCTCCAGGGCCAAGTCCAAGACCCATCCCTGCCCCTGCATTACCTCCTCCAGGACCTAAGCCCACAGGTCCTCCGCCCAGCGTGGTGTGCAACTGGTTAAGATCCCCACCATTGACCAGGCTCGGTTCATTAGAGCTGATGAGCTCATCTGGGAGGTCATGCTCTAAGTCAAAGAGTGAGCCAAAATCTGAAATACAGAGGAAATGCAATGTTCAGCAAAAGGGGAAGCAACGAGATGAAAACAAACCAAAGAGAATTCAAGACGAAAAGAAAAAGAGGGAAAGAAGAGCCACAGTCATGTCACAATGCTTCATTTTTTCTGCATGACAAAATGCCATGCTTCAGATAAAAGCATGATACAACTGAGGTCTGGAACAAAAATGTATTTTGATGATTTATTTCATTCCATATCAATTATTGACTGGGAAGATAAAATGAATGTAGGTATTGGTCCGTTCATTTGAAATGGATAATTCACAGCGCATCAAATACCAAATGAAAGTGAAGACGTGTTTTGAGTACAGCTGTCAGTCAGTGTCGGAAGCGGCAAATAGAAAAGACATTGTACATTTGAGATCACGCTGCCTCTTTTCTGTCTGAGACACCACATTGTGGATTTTGTCTGAAGCACAACATCAGAAAATGGCCAATAAAACACTGAAGAGGTGGGTGCATTACTTATTAGACACATTACTTCTAGTATGATGAACCATTTGTCCGCTTTGTACATTGATGGCATAGGAAGAAGAATCGGGGAGGAAAGAACAACTCTCGCTTCCAAATTTTGAACGGCCTCTTCATGCAGATTTAATGCATAAAGCTAAGTGTCATGTTGTTAAATAATGTGGCTTATGCTGAACCCTATGGTGATACGTCTTATTTAACACTGAGCCTATTTTTATATAAAAGAATGGTTCCTTTATATAAAAATAGTCCTATTTTATTTATTACAAATTGACAATTGGCGCTTTAATATTGTTTATTTTAGTCCATTTTTCAAAGGTTTATTTTGACAAATAAGTGAAATACATGTTGGAATTCACAATGCCTCCTGACTATAAAATTAGCATACAGGTGAGCTGACTTTTCAATTATAAATCATCATTTAGAGACTAACATTTTATTGCACAACATTTATAGGGTGTCACATGTGCAATGCAACCAAATGACACACCTGTTAAATGGTTAACAGGTCACTTATCACGAGATATAACAGGCCGTTTATGAGCCAGGGAGGGACCACACTCTGGTTTGTTCATTTAAGTTCAAATGTCTGTGCTGTCAGTAGTTTGCATTGGATTTATTCATCAGCTCAACAAAGCCATTGGGACACCAGATTTAGCTCAGGTCACAAAAAGTGTGGTTTTATACATTCTGAACATACCATCAGTTCACTATGTAACAGATCCACAATGAAAAACATTTGCAATTGCAACTCTATAACAAGTCTAAAAATAGCATTAGGCATTAATTACAACATGCAAATATGCATATTTGTATATATTCCAAATCTGCATATCAAACTATAATTTGTGATTTACTTGACAGGCTAATACGTTGCACTATATGCACATCACTTGTCTTGACAGCAGTGAAAGGATCCTCCAAGTGTATCATGCAAGTTACGGTGAAAGTCTGCAATGACAGGATGATGCAGTCCTGAAAAATGCAGATGCTGATTGACAATGACAGCTGAGTAGTGAGCTGAAATGCAGCTGCAGAGACGAATAATTATTTAGTAATTAAATCTGGGTAACTATTTGGTGCTTGGAGGAGTGTCTGCTAGGTAACTTGATGTTAGTGGCTGGACATGGCGCTGTCCATGCTCCATGCTCTGGAGTGTGCCTGTCGGGCTAGTATTCCAGCTGCTGCCATATGCCATCCATAACAACACGCCAACAATGGCAATTTGAGCTTAACAATCAGTCCGATCCGTAGGCCTAAATTTAGCAGCCCAACAAGGCTAGCATCTCTGCCAACCGCTACGTTCATTACCGCCGTTAATGGCAATGGAAGCTAACGTTAGTTGTGATGGGGGCAAAACAACACTGTTTCATACTTGAGCAACATTTGAATCCAAATAACAGAATGGCGTACTGCTATGTCTATGTCACATGGGCACAGGAGTAGAAATGTCAAACTTTAATAGAACTTGAGTTGGCATTTAGCTTTTTAATCAACCCGGCTAAAGTAGCCATTAGACATGGGGACCCTCAGTTGAAGACCAGCGTTCGGGCTAAGCTAGCTAGCTTAGCCAACTTGCTATCATCAGCGCTAGCTCCGGCTAAAATGGCTGTTGGTATGCAAGCTAGCTGGGAGAGATCCTCTTTACATCCGACACACACTCACTACTAGCACGCTAACAGTAGCAAGCTACGACAAAAACAGAAGAGTAATCCAGCGTTCTCTTCATATCTTGAGAGTATACAACCCAGCGAATACACAAAGTTTAACGAATAACGTGTTAACAAATGATATCGTTTAACAATACTCACCATTTCCATCGCTGGCGGAGGCGGAAAGTGCCGGAGAGGAGAGTTTAGGCCTCTTGGCTGAAGGCGGGCCAGAGTCCAGAACGTTCTCGGCCATATTTTTTCGAAATAAAAATATAAAAAGTCTCCACAATTGCAGACGTTTTCACGCCCTTAGTAGCTCATTCCTCCTCGATTGAAATATTGCGACTTTTCCCCCTCCTTTTGGGGGACTCAGAGGGGGAAAGTCCCGTGTACAAAATACTCCTCTTTCCCTGGGTTCGCCTCTCGATTTCAGCCTCGGCGTATAATCAACCCCCCTCCCTCCCTCGTCGGATTTTTTGTTCTTTATAAATTTCTGCCAGCGGAGGAGGAGGGGGTCGGTGAAAGTAAAGAGGGGGACACACGTAGTGACTTCCCTCTAAACTTACACAGCCTCTTCGGGTGTAAATGTGCGGTCCCCGGCTCTGTCTTCCATGGCTGCATCCGTCATTTCAGCCTCCAATCCAGCGGAGTCTGGACGAAGATAATGTCGGGTCGAAGAGGCTTGTTTGCCTGCGAAGTGATGGTGGAGCTGCTGGTGGGAGCGGGTGAGGATGCAGGGATGCAAATAAAAACAGAATAAAGATGACAAACATGCAACATAACGTTAAAATAAAATAATAGTTCAAAAGTTTACTAAGATATGTGTGATGGGAGGGTTAATTGCAAAATTAATTTCCCCTCGTCAATAGTTGTTTTCAATGCAAATGTTATAAATATGAATTGGTTTTGCAGAAAGGAACTTTAAATCATGAAGTTTTTCTGTCAAGGTCAAAGTGGAATTTCTTGATTTTGTTCGTTCGTCATCTCCTGCTTGCTCCGGTTACGGGTCGTGGTTTGTGCTGGAGCCCATCCCAGCTGCCAGTGGGCGAACGGCACGGACGAGTAGCCAGCATGGAGAGATAGACAGCCATTCTATATACACACCATACATACACACCTATGGGAAATTTAGAGTGACCAATTAACTTGGCACGCCGGAGTACCCAGAGGGAACCCACCCAGACATGGGGATAGTGTACCAACTCTACACAGAATGTTCTCTTGGTCAGGAATCAAACATTTTTGCTGTGAGACAACAGGTAACCACTATATTACCTAAAGACACCTAAATACATTTTTTTCTCTCCCGCGACTGTATCAAACCCCTGTAACTATTATATTGTCGTCATAAAATCACATCAAATTACAAAATCAACTAGAAATTATCATCCCCCAGTCTTGGAAGTGTATCACTGCTGAAGTTGCCAACATCTTTCATTTAAAGTTTTGTAATGTTCCAAAAGACATGAACACCGTATTTTAAATTAAAAGGTTGTATTTTATGAATTTCACAAATTTCACTATTTCACATTTATTTCCCTGAATAGGCGCGTAAGCAGCATTTGATATGTTGAGGGTCCTGTTGATGGTATTGCTGCCAATACAATACATTCACGCTACAGAGATCATATACAGTAGCAATTAGTAATATAGTAGTAGCAAGTAGTAATATATGTAGTGTATGTAATATATGCTACAGATACAATATATACAGCCGACTGCGGGGACTCCGGGAAGCTATGTATGCCGGTGTCAGCAGGTGATCAGCTCCTTCATTCTTCTCACGATCGCGCGTCAAGGTGTGCATAAGTACCCTACTTATTCCGCAGACTGTGTGCAGCCCCGCCTCTCTGCAGCAGGAGTAACGGGCTACCGCTGGTCCTCCGAGGGGCTGTAACCAGTGCGACGTTCAGTTATTGTGTTTTTTACTGCTCTGCGCGGCTTCGCTCCTGCATTGCTGGCAGCTAGTGTCGGTTGCCGCCGTTGCCAGCAGTTACAGAGAGCTACATGAGCAGGCTCATACTAACTCTCTGTTTTCTACTCACAGATACAAGAGCATCGCACTTGGTGAAAGACAAGAGAGCTAACACTAAAAGCGGATAGGCTAGTGTTATCGCCTCCGATTAAGTTGTTGGCTCCGTTCCAGGTGGCGCCTCAACCGCCGTGCGCTCGACAGCTCGCTCAACCTAGCACCGTGCGCTCGATAGCTTGCTCAGCCTTTTCGGTGACGGCTGCGTGTCGCACCCTTACCTGACTCAATCAGCGATGCTGAAGGGGATAGAAGAGCCGAAAAATACAGCCCTGTTTCTCTCCCAACTCGGCTAGTGTTCTTGGAGGCGCCTCATCCGCCATGCGCTTGATAGCTTGCTAAGCCGTATATGCTCAACGGCTCGCTGACCCTCTACCGCTGTGCCAACCGCCGTGCGCTCGACAACTTGCTCTGCCTTGTTGGTGACGGCTGCGATTCGCTCCCTCTCACAACTCATGCCTAGTGCCTCCTTCTGGCCTCTCCATGCCTGCATGAACTGCCACATCATGCCTCGGTTGATCAGGCTGAACAGACTGTTGCATGTGGGCCAGCTGGCCGGCCTCCCTCTCAAAAACGAGAAGGAGGAACCTGGTAGGGCCCCTGCTCCTGGAAGACCCGCCGCACAGAGCAGGGAGGCTGAACTTGCGAAACGGCGAAGGACGGCAGATGCATAGGACCAACTCTCCTCTAGGGTCGATTGCTTGGCATCGTGCAGGGACATGGAGGGAATGATGGTGCTCTTCAGGAGTCTCCAACAATGCAGGGAGGCACCTCCCCCTGTGGTGCCAACCCAGGAGTCACTGCTATCGCAGGACGACACACTCTCCATCGCAGCCTCGTTAAGTCAATTTCGGGACCCGCAAACCCGGGTCCCCCTAACACGGATGGCCTCCTCCCACTCCTCAAACAACAGTTCCCGATAAGGGTCCGGGGACTCCCACTTGGGAATGATCATCCGAGCGGCACTGGCTAACCTGCAGCTCGACGCACCGGGCCAAGGTCCATCACCCAGTGTATTCTGTAGGCGCAACCCTCCTGCAGTGAAGGCGACGATACTGCCTTAGTCGGACTTCCTGATTGAGTTGTGCTCCTGCTGGAGTGACACTTCAGTGGCCACCAACAAGCTCTGATGAACGGAACCTGGCTGCTATGGAGGACCCCGAGCCAGCAGGACTCCTCCACATGCCAGCGGTGGAACCCGAGCGCAGCCTTGATCGTGGCTCCGGACGAGGTGATGAAGCCCGACCCTAAGTGCCCTTCCGCTGAATGCAGGGTCACGGATGATTACATCTGTAAGGCCTACAGCATGGCTCTTCATGCTCTTCGCCTCGTTGCAGGATGAGCAAGTCGACGACCTCGTCGGTGATGTCTGCGAAGCATCGCTGCAGACCTTGCTGCGTATCAGATGAGAGAACTGTGACAACATGGGTCCACACCCGCCTTCATGTCTGGCTGGCTCAATCACCCCTGACAGAGGCCACTCGGAGGGGGCTTTGCCGTGTGCCAGCAGAACCTGGAGAGCTGTTTGGTGCTGTTGCACTGTAAACTCTGGACTGCACCGCGGAAGCCAACAACAACAAGAGGAGGCTTGCAAGCCTCCACAAGCGGCCAACCGCACCTGGGAGCGACACAAAGCCGTTCCCAGCTGCTCCCCGGTGCTCTCCGGCATCATTCCCCCAGGGGGGCCGATGCCAAAGGAGAGGCGCAAAGAAGTGGACGGGTGACTTTCGCCTTTGCCCAACCCCACGTCACCCATCTCAGAAGCCTCAGGAGGACCACGGGGCTGGTCGTCGGCTATTTTTCCCAGCAGCAGCTCAGCTACTGGGCTGCCTGCTCCTGGGACACTTGGGTTGTCGCCACCTTGACCAGGGGTTACGAATTACAGTTCCAACGCCGGCCCCCAGCGTACAGCCGTACTCCGTCAACATCACAGTCATCCAAGACCTGGCCGAGGCCCTAGCCTTAGCCCAGGAGCTGTCCACCCTCCTGGAAAAGTGCACCATCACACAGGTGGACCCCCTCCTCCAACCCGGCGGGTTCTACTCTACCTACTTTCTGGTCAACAAGAAGGACAGCGGACTCAGCCCCGTCCTGGATCTACGTGTCCTGAACAGGTACCTGAATGTGCTCCCCTTTCACATGCTGACCACAGCGGAAGTGATGTGCATAACAGAGACGTATGCGTACTTTCCTGTGACAATTGTGGCTTGCCATCAGCCCTTCCTGCGTTTTGCCATCCAAGCCCGTCACTACCAGTTCAGGGTGCTCCCTTTCGGGCTCTCCCTGTCTCCCAGGGTCTTTTCTCGGTGTGTGGCAGCGGCCCTGGCGGTGTTGCATGCCGGAGGCATGAAGGTGTTACCATACAACTGGCTGGTATGCACACACTCCAGGGCACAGGCAGTCCGAGACACATCCCACCTCCTGACACACATGGCACACCTGGGCTTCACAGTCAACATGGCGAAGAGCTGCGTGGTCCCCACCCAGCGGCCAGCTTACCTTGGAGTGATACTGGACTCGGTGGCCATGAGGGCCTAATGTCGGAAAACCACATGGATGACATGTCATGTCTCCTCTCCTGCTTCAGTCGGCAGTCGGCTGCCCTTTGCGCTCTTCCTTCGGGCACTCGGCATGCTGACGGCTGCATTGATTGCCTTCCCCTGCGACTGCGCCCGCTCCAGATGTGGCTGAACAGCCTTCACCTGGACCTCAAGCTCCACAGGCGCAGACTGGTCACAGCGTCACGGACGTGCATCCGAGCCCTGGCGCCTTGGAGGGAACGAGCGTTCCTGCAAGGGGGCACGCCTCTGGGCACTGTCCCCTCCTTTCGAGAGACCGCCACGACAGATGCATTCCGCTCAGGTTGGGGCGCGTGATGGCGCGGTAGACAGTGGACTGTCCAGGACAGCACAGACCACATCACTGCACTAAAGCTCAAACACTCTCAAACACTTTCTGCCTCACCTACAGGGTAAGCACATACCGGTCCGGTCAGACAACAAGGCCCTGGTCTCCCAGATAAACCATCAGGGCAGCACCAAGTCTGTGAGCTTTCCCAACACCTCCTGCTTCTTGCTCCTCTGGTTCTCTTGGACGGAGGAGGACAGTTCCCTGGGATGGGATGCCATGGGGCATGAGTGGCCCCGCGGCATGCTATACGCTTTCCCGCCACTGCCCCTTATCCTCCCAATGCTCCCAATTCCACAGGGCCACGGCCTCTTCCTGGTGGCCCCATTCTGGCCAGGGAGGCCCTGGTTTCCTCATCTGCAGAAGCTATGCTGTAGCTCGCCATGGCGCCTCCCAGAGAGGAAGGACCTCCTATCACAATTGGGGGTTCACATCTGGCACCCTGACCCCTGCCGTCTCCAACTTTGGTAAGGCGCAAATCTCCAATACGCCTGCAAGTGGAGGACATTCTCTGCCTGGTGTGTAGGCGTCCTGAAGACAATATTTGTACGGTGGCATCCTGGGCATTGCCCTCCACATTCCATCCCATTCCCCACACACTGGACGTGGTCCTTCACCCTGGAGAGCTCCTGGTCACTCAGAATCCTTGCGCACCCGTGAGGAAATGATCACCTGCTGACACCGGCATATAAAGCTTCTCTGAGTCCACGCAGGGGTCTCGGGTGTCGTTGATATTTCGTACCCGACACGCGCTACCACAGACAGAGTTATCCAGTGCTTATGTACCGCCTCTGGCAGTCACCCGGGACTCATAGAACCGTAGTTACAATTTGTAACTTGTTGTTTTCTCCTTCTTCACTCCAGGTAACCGAGTGCAGCTTTCTGACGTTTTCTGACATTTTTTTTCTGACGCTGATTTTCTGTGCAAATAGTCACGTAATTATGATACTTCAACATATGTTGGCTTGAATGTAGTGCCTCCCTCAGAAAACTTGTAGGTAGTAGATACAATTTCCCACATTGTGGTGCTTTCTAACATGTTTTTAGGTGTGTCTAGGTATGTTGTGCAAAAATAGTTAATCAGCTGCTTTATAGACATGTAGAGTGTTCAAAGACAGGCAGTAGCAATGTTGGCTAGCAACAACATTTCATTTTTTCACATGAAAGCTAACTTAGCATAATATGACAGCAAGAGGAACCATACTCCAAAAAGCCTTTTGGGGAATCAAAAACTGCCATGGTCCTTTTCAAATTTCCTCGCAGTTCTGTATATCTATTCATTTGTCCATCTATCACACACACACAACTTCTTTGAGTTTGACACCCCTGACAATCTAGCTCAAATGCTACTAACAGATGGATCTTTGCACTAGATCGAGTAAGTGACAATTGTTATCAGAAAAGCTCTTTGGACAAAAGTTGGAAAAACTTACTTATTTACTTTCCTCTTCTTTGTAAGAAAAGCAAAGCTCCTTATATCTGTCTCGCCATCCGCCAGCACATTTTAAAACCATGGATTATCAAAAGCTGGACATGTTCATAATGACGCTGCTGGTGTAACTGAAGGTAACTGAAGCAACCTCCTTTCATGTTCCTGGATGCTGTGACTGTGTGTGTGTGTGTGTGAGTGTGTGTGTGTGTGTGTGTGTGTGTGTGTGTGTGTGTGTGTGTGAGGATGGGGGGGTGGGGGTAGTAAAACATGGAGTGGATTTAGTTAATGTGGGACGATTTTGATTGTAAAGCAATGTAGTGAACAAAGTGCACTAATATTTTTATGACAATTGTAAACTCACACAGCATGGTCATTATTTGAGGGGAGACAAAATATCCAATATCAAATGTAAAAACATTTACAATATGAAAATGGAGACATTTAGGGGAAGAATCTTCCTGAGTAAATCAGGTTGAAAAATTCAAATCAAGTCAGATTTGTAAAGCACCAGTTCACAACAGTTAGTTTGTTCAGTTCAAGTCAATGCAGTTTTATTTGTATAGTCCAACATTACAATTACAATTGTCTTGGTGGCCTTTACATTTACATATGTATATATATATATATATATATACATATAAAAGTTGTCTATGAGCTGTTTTGTCTGTTGAGTATAGATGTGTTGTTCTCCATTATGAAAGTAACGTCAGGCGAGCGGACAAACAAATGGATGGCGGCACTAGACTCGCTGACTGCAGGTTGCAGGTGATGTCACTTATTGTGTGGCTGAGTCGCAAGAAGAATCCCTGGGCTCACTGGTGCCCCCTATCATGAGGCACCGCAACTGCGTGCTTCACTTTGCGTCTCTTCACACCTGTTTTACAATCACTCAGCACACATACACATCAACTAAACTATGGAAATGTAGTTCATATAGCAAGTGTTTGAACCTTTTAATCGAGACATACAGAGAGACAACAATACGGCCTCACTGCCAGCAGTCACAGTCAGTCCACGGTGGGGCTCAGAAAGAAAGAAGAAATAAGCGAGTGGAAATTTCACCTCGTGAATATTCCTGGAGGAAAATGCGGCTTCTTCTCATCCACCGGTCACGGGCTGGTTCTGGGAGTGGGATTGTCTTTCTCAAGGACACTTCGACTTGTATTCTGGGGAGTTGGGGTTCAAAAGAGTGACTTCAATGGGCCTATTTTAAAAAGCAGGTTTGTTCATCCTGAAATTGTTAGGGTTCGGGTTGAGGCAGAAACCGAACACGAGACAACGGAACGAGAGGGCTGTACCAGGGAAATAAAGGCTTTACTCCAAGAAGAACGGAAACGAAAAATCCTCCACTGTCTGTGGTGGAGCTCAAATGGCAGCAGCCGGTCAGGAATCTCCACAGGGGGCCAGCTGGCAGGTGGGGAGCAGCACCACGGACCCGGGTCTGATTCTGGTTTTTTGATTGGTCCTTAGGAAGCTGGAGGTTGAAAGAGAGCAACCTGGTATACAGCTGGTATACATGCACCACTGGAATGCTTGAAGTAGCACTGACCGGTGTTACGATTTAGTTAGTTGACGCGTGACTTCAGAGTTATTGTCAAAAACTGACATGAATGATGATTGAAACTATCTGGATTGCGTAGGAGAACAGATATCCATTGTTTCCTTGGAGACAAGATGATGAGGAATCGATGATGGGGATTGACTCGGAATCGAGGGACAGGGTCCCTCTTGTTTTCGTCACACTCCAAATAATCCACCTCGACTGCAGGGGCAGAACAGATCAGTGTTAAGATTGGGGCTTTGACATGTGCCTCAAATGTATTCTTACCCCGCAAAACATTGGAATAACTGCTCAAATGTGGGACACTGCGGGGCTTTCAAGTCTTCCACTGATCGATGGGGAATGTACAATATCAACATTCACCCATAGAACCTTTCAGGCTGCTTCTCTTCAGAGATACCTCATAGTGGCACCTTCTGAAAGTGTTTGCTCTTGAACACAACGTCTGCCACCTTTGAGGGCGATGACATTTTTACCCTTGCTTGTGTGTCCGTGAACAGCCCTGTAGCACGAGGTGAGATCAGCCAAAGACACGTACTTGTATTCACACTTGTCAGGTCCAGCCTCATGTGTATTTGTCTCGCACACCTGACATGCAGACTTCCTTAACATCTCCCACCTCTTGAAGGAGACTGTTGGTAATCTTGTGTCCTTCTTTGGTCACGGGTTGGATGGACGTGCTGTTTTTGGCAATGGACGGTTTGGTCATCCAGCGTGTTTTCTCCTGTTGGGAATTGCACAGGGAAGGCCATGGCTTCTAATTTGGGTTTGGCAAAGAAACCTGCAGGTTTGCTGCCTTGGGCCGGTGCAACGCTAAATATTCCATCACCATGTAACAAGCAATCCCGAGCAATGTCAGCTGGCTGCAATCACGAGTCCAGTGTCAGCCCAGGTCTGCTCCTGTCCCTGCTGTTGGGTTTCAGGGTCCTCCACCTCTGAAGCATGTTGTTCGTGCTCTTCCTCCTCAGGATTGCTTGGCTGCTCTTCATCTTTGTATTCAGAACGCAACTGTTTTAGGGTTGCGAGGCCTACCGGCACATCCTTCATGTTGACAGTGTAAAAGTACCGGTAACCTTTGTACTTCAGTGTACGTTTCAGCTTGACATTCAAAAGCTGTGTTTCATGTCGGGGCCGTGGAGGAGAATGCCTCTGGGGGTACGCACACAACTGGATACAACTGTCAGAAGGCAGAATTTTTGCAACAAGCTGTCTCTCAAAGAACATTCAACTGTGACCGTTGTTGTGAAATAGTTCTTAAAAACGGGATTCTGACATTGAAAACACTGATCAACACCAAATTTATTACTCACAGGATCTACACTTTACTGCTCTGCATTTCTGGTTTGGTTACAAAAAGCATTTTGTTGCAGTACCGTTATTTGCCAGGTAGTTAAATCCTCTGTTTGGATGCTTTTGAAGGATGTCCATTGATATATTTGGATTGGATTGATGTATTCACTTCATAATATCCGTGCTGGCCAGAACATCCACATAGGTTTGGCAAGAATTGGGGGAATTGTGGGATAAAGTCAGTGTCTTTCCTACTTGACGTTACATTTCTGTCTCTCTGCTGGCAGAACACAGTGAAATAGTACATGGTCTGGTGATATTTATGAAGGGAATGACAAAGAACATCAGAAAAACACTAAGGTCAAACATGAGGAACACCCACCCCAGGCACGCTACACACACACACACACACACACATACTTATACTAACTCTCTTTACGTTCATATGTCACACGAGGTAGATGTTTGGAAGCCAAACTGAGCCCAAAGGATCTCGATGGCCCAGGTCTTCAATCCCTCACCGTCCTGATGTACTTTCAAGACATTGAGCTCAGTTCATTTGGAGGCTTGAGGTTTGAAAGCAGTGAAAGTCAGTCGAGCATCTCTGGCCAAAAACATTTTGTGAGACTTACAGGGGTTGTAACCTCTGGTTCAGTCTTTGTTGAATCTTACCAGGATAGGATTGCAGTTTACAATTGTTTTCATTCGTGACTCATCTAAATGTTATTTTCTTGATTAAACAATAATTAGTTTGGTCTATAATGACTGCTATTTTAAATGAATTTACTGATGTTTTATGTTGTCTTTTGTGTGTTTTTCTGTGAATAGTTATTCAATATGTTTGCTTGCATGCCACAGATCAGGATATTTAAATTCTGTGTACATCTCAGTATGGCAGAATTTGACACTGACTCTTTTTTTATCCACAAACTCATTTGAAGCTCATGTTGTAAAAAATATATTTACAACCAAGATGATGTTTAAATGTACAGAAGCATATTGCATTCACTTAACAATTTTTAAAAATCTGTTTTTTGAGAGATCAAAATGAGACATGGAAATATTGAGAGTGCAGCTGAGGCGATTACAATGAGAAACAGAAACAAGTACAGAAATAAAAACAGACAAAAATACTGTTTTTTAAATTATTTGTCAAGTGAATGCAGTATGTTTCTGTATAAATGGGAATAACTGTTTGCAGCAGTTGAACTCTTTCACAAGTAAATGGGAACGTCTAACTCCGAACAACAACATTGCTGTCGAGTTGTTGGACGTATTTTTGTGATGCTACATTTTGAACACGCGGGGGCGCTGTTTCTCTGAAGTAGAAGTCGTAGCAACAGCAGCGGCAGTCCTGGTGGTGGTGATAGTACAAGTAGGAGAAGTAGTAGTAGATCCGCCATTCAGCGATTCTGTACAACCTGCTCAAATGATTCACAAATTAACCAGAAATAATTATATTTGTACGTTAAATGTCAGAAGTCAAACCAAATGTTTTGAATGTTTCGTATTATCACGTGAGTTTAGTTTAGTAATGTGTGTTGTTCATTGAGTTGGGAGGTACCAAGTCACGGCCAGAAACATAGTTTACTACGAGTCTCAGAAAAGTCACTTTAGAAATGTAATGTGCTGCAAATACAAATTCCCCTTTTAAAAATGTAGTTTATGTAATGTATGTAAATGTAGTACTCACTGGTTGTGATTTGTGGTCAGAGACTCCAGACTTGCTCAAAGGCGACATCTGGTGGTGGAATAGTTACAGCACATCTACTTACTTAATTACTAGGTGACATGTAAACCAGGGGGATTAGATGGGCACCTGGACACATTCATTCATGTGCATTGCATGGACAAATATAGAACGAATGCAGTACATTTTGTTAATAAGATAAATCACATTATTATGTCAATTAATCATAAAACAAGTACAAATACATTTGTAATGTAATGTAAATGTCTGTAAACATATGAATGTATGACTGTATACAATTCTATGTATCCAATCATAATATACTATAATGATCCAAGTCTATTGCAACCTGGTTCATCACAGCTTTGTGATTCGATTTGCTGATTTGCACTATAATTCTACCTTGTGCCTTGGTTGACTGTAGTCTGATTATTTTATGTCTCTCTTGTTCATTCCCACCTAATGGTACGGTTAAATTTAGTTAATTTAGTTTGTATATTTATCAAGTTAGTTCTTAATTAATTACACTATTTATATTACAGTTAGTTGACTTTAACTTTGACTTTAATAAACACCTTACTAAACTAAACTCAAGCAAAACTACAAAAATAGATAGATAGACAGACAGACAGATAGACAGACAGATAGATAGATAGATTAGATATATATACAATACATAGGTATGTAGTGTATATATATCACTCATTTGTTTATTTCACTTATTCCAATAAATTCAGAATCCAATGTGTTTTGCATTTGTGGTTTTGAAAATATTCTGTTGGCAGGTTGTTGGGTTTTTTTAGCTACCAGGAAACCCGTCCTCATTTTTGAATAAAACCCTCATTTATTGCTGTCTGTAATATATCCACCCTCATACCCTAATAATAAAGGTAATAATAATACAAGTACGACATCCAGTGGAAGATGCAAAGATTCCTGAAGATTTGCCGTTATTACAATAATTATTCCAACTGTCTTTCACCATCTCTTCCAGCCAGGAGAAGACTAGGAACATTTAATATATATAATATTTTGTTTCTTTATTGTAGAAATGAGGAAAAAGAAAATCAAATATTCAAAAAAACGTTTACACAATTAAAGACTTTACATTCATTTTCAAACATTAAAATATTACAAATAAATTACAAAAAACAATGACATGTTCTTTTGCATAGGCGAAAAAAAAAGGAACTCCAAGAGTGTGGAATAAATATACAAGACTAGACGGGGAAACCAACAGCAAGAGGTCACTAGTTCGTCAGCTACAGCCAGCGACCTAGTCTTTCTGCTTGAGATCCACCAGCGATAACGACCTCTCCGACCTACTGGATTTCTTGAACTTGAAGGCCAATAGGACGGTGGCGAGCAGCAGCACGACGCCGAGGACGAGCAGGACCCACTGGCCGGCGACGGCAGCCGCACTGTCCACGCTCATACCCAGGAAGTCCACCTTACTCTCTGCACGTTCACCTGCTGTGGACACAGAGGAGGCTGCGTTACTGACGTGACGCACCAACTGCAGCGAGCTGCACATTCACAAAGAAAACCCGTTTCTCTTCCTTCTTTTGATTCTGCAGCTGTGTCTCTCCGTCTACTTGTCCCTGTTGCTCTGTTTGTTTCAGAACATGTTGTTGTTTGTTTCAACCATTTTTGTGAAATGTTGAGGCGTTAACATTTCGCCATGATGTAGTCTGAAGATGCATACAGATTCATCCTTTCAGCTCCATTATCTTCTTTGCACACAGTTTGGTGTGTTTGAATATCACAACAGAGCAGCTGTTCCTTTGTCTCTGCAGCTGAGAATCTCATCTCATCTCACGTCCTTTCAGCAGGATCTCATCACAAGAACAAGAGGAGCCAAAAAAAAGGTCAGGAAAATGAAAGCCTCCATGTGACAAACCCTGTGTCTTTTTCAGACATTATGCATCCTTACAGTCGTTCTGTTTACACGCGTGACTTACTTGAAGGTTTCCAGTCGTATTCAGGCCACCCACGAACATCGTTGTTTTTGTTGTTCTCCACCTCCAGCCACTTAATGAGCGGTTGGAAATACTGCATGAGTGGCTCAGCGCTCATTTTGGGCTGGCCGGTGAGCATGGTCATCGCCTCTGGCCAGGGTTTGCTGCCGCCCAGTTTCATCACATCGCTGCAGAACCAAACAGGTCAGAGAGACGAGGGTCAACAGTTTGTTCTTCATGTGATAAATGTTTGGTCCAGCATCCTTATTTCTTTAAGCCAGGGGTTTTTCAGAGGGATATTCCTGCTGATCATTATATTCAATGAAGCCTTATAAATGCTTCAGAAAACAATAAGAAGTTATAAAATAATGTTTTTTTATTCAGTAATTCTCTGTAACCACTTATCCACAAATTATCTCATGTGCAGTGTCCTTCATCTAAGTTCTCCAATGTGGTTCAATGTTTCACCCCCCCCCAACAGTGGCCCCTGGCCCCCAGTTGGGACAATAGGTTGTGCATGATTCTCTACCAATGCAGTGTTGTCACGGTTGTGTGTACTGACCCCAGCAGCTTCCCGGCTTCTTTCGATTTGTAAATATCACACGTGTGCAGAGGTCCGACATGCTTGGCGGCGTCACAAAGAGCCTTGTGGAACTGGAACTGGATGATGAAGCTGACAAAGTATCTGCGAGAAGAATTGGACACCATTGTTACGAATGTGCGCCGACAAACAAGAACGTCCTGATAAAACACAAACTGATCAGCTGGTATCTCCCACAGCTCGCGATGATCTTCTCCACCGCCGACTGTGTTAGTTATCAGGCCACTGATGAGAGAACAAACCTACCTCACGTAGGGCACGCTAGCAGGGATGTGGAACTTTGCACCAGGGTCGAAGTCGTCCTCCGTGCGGGTTACAGGTGGACACAGTCCCTGGTACTTCATTCTGCAATGAGAAGGAAAACAGCCTCATCAAACTGTTACCGCCTTTGTTTGGTTCGAACAAAAAATGATTTTCTTGGGGGGCAGTTTTTCCTCACCTTGAGGCTCTAAAGACAGCGTGTGTTATATTGTGAGGGAATTCTAAGCTATGACGTCGGGCTTTATGAATAAAATTCAGCCGAAGTGAGTCATTTGCACGTATTCAACAACGGACTTACACATGAACGTAGACTTTACCTGAGGTTCCACCACTCTTTGTTGTATTCAGACGACGGGATGCGTCCGTCAAACACCTTCCATCTCCACTGGTCCATCAGGTAGCCAAATGGCAGGAAGGCAATCTTGTCGAGCGCCATGTTCATCAGGAAGTTGATGTCACTCTCTGGAGGTCAGCAGAGCGTTGACGTCAGGACCTGTCCTAAGGTCGGACATACGCAGGAGCATGCGCGTCTTACCCTGGTTGTTCTCAACTTTGTCCAGCAGGCCGATGCTCTGCAGATGTTTGGGTGTAGACACAGACAGGGCCAGCACATCGCCGATCGCCTCGTGGAAGCCGGGGTTGGCGCCGTCACGGAAGGACACGGGCTGGTCTTTGTACTGCAGGAAGTACTGGACGTGGCCCATCTCGTGGTGGACCGTGATCAGGTCATCCATGGTCACAACGGTGCACTGTTTGATTCTACAAACCGAGGAAAATATCCCTACATCGTTCTGTATCGTGTACTTCACAACACCTGACAGAAGTACACAATGTTGAACGAAGGTCTTTGAAGGTCTTTGAAGACAGCAGACAACAACAGTACGAACCTGAAGTCTTTGCGGTTATAGAAGTCCCAGGCGGAGGCGTGACAAACCACCTGGCGTCCGTCAGTTGGCTTCTCCAGCATGGATTTGTCCCAGAACTCTTTGGGCATTGGCAGCAAACCCAAGGAGGTGAAGAAATTGTCTGATTCCTGGAACATTCTTGTGGCGTTCCAGCCCTGAATGGAGGAAAAGACAGTGAGAGTAAGGTGAGAAACTGCAAACTCCTTGACCTCTACACCTGCTGCTGCGTTGGAGGTAGTGTGTGTCTGTGGATTAGTCGGGGGGGAAACCCTTCAAATCCACTTGTGTACATGCTCCCCTCATTAGTTATTACCCAGGTTCACTGTTTCATTCACCTGCGCCACCATCGCTGGCGTGGCATCCACTTGCGTCGCGTGTGGGTACGGCATGACCAGATCCATGATGCCGGACCACGTCTGGGCCCACATGTTGCCTGAAAGGACAGAAAAAACCCCCCACCTTCGTAAGTCCTCGTCTCTGCCTGTGTTTAAGCAAACAGGGTTTGGGACTGAGTCGGGGCGATCGCCAACCCTGTGGAAGTGTCACACCGCCTCTGAATGAAAAATGAAATCCCGACCGAATCCAAATGTGTGTACGGCCAGCTGCAGAATATTAATGCGGGCGTGCGTCTACATAAAAGAAGGGTTTGGAGAATTCCTTCATGAAATACTGACTGGAGTATTTTCACTGCCAGGTTTAATCAAAACCATGAAACCAGACGTTCAGTCTGAAACACAGTCAACTGCTGCACCTCCAGTCCTGGGGAAGTTACTTTGGAAATGGAATTGATTTTGATTAGTTTTCTTTTTCCATTTGTCCTCTTCCATAGCTCCAGATTTACTTTTGGAGAATGAGCCTTCTCCTTCCTTTTTTGCCAAATTTATCAGACTGCTTGCTACAGCATTTTGACAAAATATAAATCATTAAAGGACTTCAAATGATAAACTCAGCCTATGTGCAGACGATCCCAGAAAACTCACACTCTTTCCTAACTGAGGCATTTACACTTATGGGCTGGATTCAATCTGCCTTGACTTCCAGAGTACTTGACCTACTCATCGTCATTGAATAAACAGTTGTCAACTGTTTCAGCTGTGTGTTACAGCACCATCAACACTAAAGTCACCGTTACGTTTCCGTGTTTACAACCCATACCAATACTTTCCTGTAACAACAACGTCATAGCTCCACCTCCCCTTAGCCTACACATGGCATATATACTGCAGTGTTTTCAGTGGTTTCGTGTGGACACACATTTCTTGAGATGATTCCGTGTCTACGGTAAAATCCCCTGTATTACACCTAACTCCTTTTAAAATCCTTAGACTAGGTTTTTGCAGAAATTCATGTCACGTCATTCACGACCTTCACGTCATTACATGTAACTGGCTACCCCTGTAAACACTGTGCCCAACTGACCCAGTAAATGAGCAGGAATAGGTCCCTTCAGGTTGATTTTCTCTCGTCCGTACTTCTTGTACAGAGCCCTGCGAACGTACGCGTGTACGTTCACGTAGAGAGGCTCCAGCTCCTTCCACAGACGCTCCAGGTCTTCCTCAAAGGTCGGCGTTTCGTACATAGCGCGCCAGTAAGCCCCGTTGTCGCTGTGGCCTGCAGACATACAGCAGCCGTTATGACAAGTATTACATTAGTAAATCTGTGATTCAATCTACCAGCAATAAGCATCCTCTCCTCTTCTCCTGATTACGTTATTTCATATGAGTTTTGTCAATTTCATTGTGTGTATACATGTATATATACATAGTTTATTGCATGTTCACTTTCATTACGTTACACCTGTAAACACTGCATGTTTACTATCTCTTTTTTGTCTTATGTACACCCACAGTGTTGTTGTTTTTTACTTTGCACAGCTGTAACACTGTAAATTTCTCCTGTGTGACCCTCTGATCTCAGGTAAACACTCGTACCGTTGAGTGTGGCTACTTTGTTGGCCAGTTCAACGTATCGCTTATAATCGTGACGAAGTATTTTTCCCGCAGAGTCTCTCCATCCCTTCCAGGCAAACAGCAGCTCATCATAATCTCTGGACTCCGCCATGATCTTCTGCAGGTCTGAAACAACAGCACATTCCAGGTTACTGCAGTCTTTATAGTATCGTATTCATTCAAAGTGATTACTCAACATTTTACCGTGAAGCAAAAAGCATAAGAACTAATATCGTCATGTTGTTATCACAGGTGGCTCGAAATAGTCATTTCATTTTTACAGCAAACTAACACCTACACCTTTAAACACTGCGTCTTAAACATCCAACTGAATTTTATTGATTTCGTCTTTTTCATTGGCTGGATGTTTTATTTTATTCTACTTCCCTCCACCATCATTTTAATCATCATCATTTCATCGTACATCTACCGTCTTCTTACCAGGATCCAGTGGGTGACAGACGCCGTTATCTCTGCAGACCTCAGCCACGCTGTATTTGGTCTCCATGTTGGATAGCAGGTTGTTGTACTACAACAGTAAAACATGAAAACAGTTTGACTGATGAATTGTATTCAAATAAAGCAGTGAGTGTGTGAATAATCATCCTGAATTTCACCTCCTCCAGCTCTGGGGGCGGCAGCGCCGCCCTCTCAATTTCACTGAGTTGGCTGATGATGCGCTTGATGGATTCGTCCTGGAAGTCAGTGGTGTCGTACTGACGCGCCCTCTGACCGTACTTCAGGGTGTGGGCCGACATCTCCAGGTTCTTCTCCAGCTGCGGACCGATGGATGAACATTTAAAGTCCTTGATTTATAGCTTTTACCAAACAAAGTTGAATGTGTGATGACTGATCGGTGTAGAAGAACGAGGGTCTCACCATCTTCTGCTTGTTGGCTTCGTTGATGTCCGTGTTGTACGCCCAGCTGGCCTCCGTGTACGCATTCCACACCACCTCAGCTGTGCTGTTGTACTCTTCCAGAAGCTTCTTTGCATGCAGCTCATCTGTATTCTTGTCTGGGTAAGACAAGTTTGCAAATGAAGATCATTTGGGTCATTCGTTGTTGAGTCGCTCGTTACTCGACAGCCTGTACGTGCTTCAGGTGTCGGTTTCAGTTCTTGAGAAGAAGCAGAAGAAGCACCATCCAGCTCTTACCGATGTCCTCTGGGTAGCCCTCAGGAATTGGAGGGACCCAGTTGAAGTCAGGCCATCCCAAGGTCTCGCCCTCATTTTGTTTCTGCAGCCACTTGATAATGGGGTCAAAGTACTTCATGAGCGAGGTCGCGTCCATCCTGTTCGTGCCTAAAGCCTCCTGGAGAACATCCGGCCAAGGCTTGGAGGAACCCGCCTGGAGAACTTTTCTGAAGGACAGAGAATCGAATAGCACCGTTGTTTCCATCAAATAAAAGTGTGTGTTTGGAACGACAGACGTCCAACATACTTCAAAATGGCTCCTGCTTCTTTGGAGCGGTAGATGTCGCACGTGTGCAACGGACCGGTGTGTTTGGCTGCTTGGCACAGTTTCTCATGGAACTGGAACTGCAGGATGAAGCTGACAAAATACCTGCGGACGAAAAGCGTGTCACATGGGCTCCGCTCCTTCTCAGGCATTTTAAAATGTTTGACTGTAGTTGGAAAGATCAACTCCTAATGAGCTGTGACAGAAACAAGCCGGTTACATTGAACACACCTACAAACGGTAGTTTTATACACACACGACACAGTGCTGCCGCTACTGTTGAGTTCTATGCATTTGCATATTTGTTACCTGATACATCCTGGTACACTTGATATCATCAGCTGCGTTGGATATTTGGATAAAGAAAAGCGTTTTCTGTTATTTTGTTCGGTGTATTGTCCTGTCGGTTTGTTGCATTAATTATGAAACAACAGAGCGTATGTTTTTTGTGTGTGCGTCTCATATCGAGTTGTTTTCTTACTGGAATCTGAATTTTCTGAAGAGATAATGGAGTTCATACCGAATTTAATCTAATCTAATTTTCTAAAAAAAAAGTGCACTGTTTAGACCACTGCAATTCTATAATTCTGTAATATAATATTCTATAATAAGCAAATGAAACCTAATACCTAATACCTAATAAGTATATCTCACATCTCTCATGTTAAAAATGTTTAATAAGAATAGGTCTGGTCGTTCCTGTGTGTTTTTCATGGTCACACTGTCCAATGCACTTGCAGGTTGACAATCTGCCAACCAGGCTTTTCTTATCTCCGAAACACTTCTAAGGAATTCAGATGACCTTCATCAAATTTCAGCCCCCAACACCCACTCAGCCTCCATCTCAAACACCCTGGTTTTAGACCTTACAGTGAAGCAGACATCGACGGCTGCTGCTGCTGCTACCTGATGTACGGCGTGTTTCCAGGAATGTGGTATTTCGCCCCGGCATCAAAGTGCTCCTCTGAACGCCTGCTGGGCGGGCAGATGCCTTGATACTTTGTCCTTTAAAAAACAAACAAGGAGCAGATGGGTTAAGACACAATGGCATTGTTTGGATCGGTGAGACTCAAGTGGCGGAAGGTCATACAGATGTTATTCAATGGCTGTTTCCGCTGAGCATGCTGGGAGTTTTCCAGCAACATCTCACAAACACTGAAATTTAATTTCATTTAATGTAATTTACAAGTGGGTTAGATATTTATGTAACGTAAAAGTTTCCTTACTGAATTTCACATTGAATTGAATGTTTTCTTATGTTATGAATACTTTCTTTTCTTTTTTTTTTTTAACCTAATGGAAACATGGAACCATGTTTGTTAACATGTAAAAGTTTTTTTTTAAAAGTCAGTATCCCCCAATACTTCTCTGGGGTTGAATGTGCAAATATTGGATTGAGTTTTTTAGTCCACAGAGTTTACCTGAGGTACCACCAGTCGGAGTTGTAGCGCTCAGAGGGGGTGCGACCGCTGAACACGCCCCACCTCCACTGGTCGATGAGGTAGCCAAAAGGCAGGAAGGCGATTTTCTCCAGGGCCATCTTCAGCAGGTAGTTGATGTCAGATTCTGGAAGACGAAGCTCATTGTGTCAGTATGTCTGTCAGTTTGTCTGTGATGCTAATTCAACCGTCTCGTCTCATCACCTGCGTCGGCCGTCGCAGATTCCAGCAGCCCGATGGTTTTCAGGTGTTTCGGTGTCGAGACGGACAGAGACAAAACGTCACCAATGGCCTCGTGAAAGCCGGGATTGGCTCCGCGCCGGAAGCCCACAGGCTGGTCCTTGTACTGCAGGTAATACTGGATGTGTCCCATCTCGTGGTGCACGGTGAAGAGCTGCTCCATCGTCACTGTGGTGCACTGCTTGATCCTGAAGAGGTCATTGTAGCCAGTGTCAAGATTACACAAACACTTGGTGTGGATTGGCTCAGCCCTCATTCAGCTGGGGGACCTCCCACAGGAATGCTGGAGGACGTCCCTGAATGCGGCTTACAGTCTAGTCCTTTGGTACATGCTACTTGCAGTTGGAACACGAGTTATTATCCAAGCTACGGACAGGAACGCCCTCCGAACCGGGGAAATCCGACTCAGACATCGATCCAACTCAGAGGCTTTTCCAGGATTATATGTGTGAATGTTCTCGTTGTTTTGTTTTGTTTTTTGTCTTTTCTGTGAAAGGGAGATTGTAGAATAAGTGCGTGGCTTCAGCCCCTTTTAGTCATTGTTCAATTTTGTTTATTCTTTTATTTTTCTCTCCCAGTATGTTTGTACTCTGGGAGTAGAATGTATTCTGACTAACTGACTGGCTGACGAACCAACTAACTCTTCGCTGTCAGTGGGAAAGGTGTTACGGTGTCGTTGCACGTGAAATTTCTCTGGTAAATCACAACTGCAAGTTACAACTCGGACATCTACTGCAAGTACTGAACGCACCATAACTACAGGTCCGATGACAGTGTCCCACAGTGCCGTTTTGAATAAAGTCAAATGGAAGAGTAAGGACCTGAAGTCTTTGCGGTTGTAAAAGTCCCAGGCGGACGCGTGGCACACCACCTCGCGATCGTCCGGCTTCTCCAACATGGATCCCTCCCAGAACTCATCAGGCATCTTCTCCAAACCCAGAGAGGTGAAGAACTCCTCTGAGACTCGGAACATGTGCGTGGCGTTGTAACCCTAATGACACGACAAACGCTTATTCAGTCTCCAACAACTGCACAGAGATACTTTTTTCCAGCTCATGTATCGCTCCCATATAATTTCCTGTGGTGATGCAGATCCCCACCCCCACCCCCCCCACCACACTTACTTGTTTCACCATCTCATCTGTCACGTCAACGTTGGGTTTGCCAGGAAATGGGATCATCATACTGTAGATATTGTTCCAGGTCTGGGCCCACATGTTTCCTGAGGGTGAGGAAGAAAACACACTTAAGCAACGATTTGTTACGGGATACTCACACGCACCGTAGGAAATGCCTGCAGACACAGTCGCAGTAATGAGATCAGCACACAGATTGCACATGGAGGCTTTAAAGGGACAATCCACCACTTTTGATGCGTATGTTCAATGAAAGTTGGCTCCGAGCCGAGTCGTCTCACTCCACAGCGTGGTCGTGAAAGTGATGGAGAAATGGTGCGATGTCTGTTTTTACCTCCGACATCACATCACAGGAAGAGTGACAAGATTATATTATAATAATCTCTGATTATACATGATTTATGTTGCTCTTTGAGTCGGTGGCGTTTTGGGGGTGTGGGGCGGGGCTGAACAGGGGGAAGCTGTCAAAATGAAACACCATGACCGACACGATGCCTCCCACCTCTTCCATGACACGCCGGCTCACCGCAGACGTCGATTCACTAACCGACTCAAAGCACCCAGATGCAGCGCAGAACCACACAGGAAGTCGTGGTCATCAGACTTTATAGAGCAACGGTCTGAGCCAATAAACTCCGTCTGCCTCAGAACATTCATCGGCAGCATCATAATCCATTGTTAGTGTACTATGAATATACACTGAGCGCTTGTACTTTTTATATGAACTATTATCTGTCCTACAGGTTTTTATTTATATTTCAAATCTCGGTTGAAGCAGCTGGAATGAAACATCTAATACTAATTAAACCATTGTCTGCTGAAATTCAATCATTCTGCATTGAATTTCAGTGTGTTTTTGTTGAGCGCCGTCACCAACGGCAACCTGATAGTGCCTATGTGCGTGTGTGTGTGTGTGTGTGCGTGTGTGAAATCCTTGTACTCAGAGTTACCCAGAGTTACAGTGTAAGTGAAACCCAGCAGGGCAGAGAGGGCAGCTGACCACAGAGGGAGTATTTTTGTCCCGTAGGTGAGCGGGGGTGAGCCACGGTGTCAGCACAGTCCAAGTATGAGGTATAGTTACAATAGTTTCATCTCTTAAAACCTGCAAACTACAGTAGTTTCACTTGCAGCTCACAGGAGCTGCTGTTGTGATTGATGAATTTTCTTTTATGCTTCATGAGTGACTTAAAATACAAACTTCCTGTTCGACACCAGGCTGACTGAAGTGATGGAAATACTCCAAATACTAGCTCTCATATTTAACTTTCCTCCTGCCAAACCATCTATTTGCTGTAAGTGTCAGGGTGGCATTTAGCTGAAGCTGCCTGCAGAGGAGAAACACGTCCATCACCTTGCTGTGATTGTGTGTCCTCCCTTAAACAGTCTGAAGCGGTGAATTCGCTGCCGCTGAGGGCATTTTTCAGAGTGTCTCTGAGCATTAGCAGTGGGTCGTATGTACCTAGCAGGTGAGCAGGGATTGGTCCTTTCAGGTTGATGTACTTGGGGCCATACTGGTTGTAGAGCTGACGGCGCACAAAGGCGTGAAGGTGCTGGTACAAGGGCTCGATTGTCTTATAGAGTTTCTCTAAATCATCCTCAAAGCTCTCGGTTTCATACCAGGAGCGCCAGTCTGCCCCCGTATCAGCAAATCCTGCAGAGGGAGGAAAAAAAGAACTCTGTTTCTGTTTCCTCCATCAGCGACATGGTCCTCTGAAAGGCGGAAACCCTCACCGTCAGCTCGAGAGGCTTTGTTGCTGAGCTCCACAAACCTCGGGTAGTGCTTCTTGAGGGGGACGCCTGACGCGTTGTGCCAGCCCTCCCAGGCGTACAGCAGCCTTTTGTAGCTCCGAGAGTTCGCCATGATCTCAGTGAGATCTGCCAATAGACAACATACGGAATGTGACGAGAGGCAGATTAGAACTGTGTTAGTGTTTAAACAAAGATCGGTCAACAAAGTTCAGTCAGGAAAACTTTCATCCGTACGTGCTCACGACAAATGTGTGGATACACACCACACTGACAACTGATGCAACATCAAACTAGTCGCTCCCCATCACTGGCACTGTGACACACCTTCATCGCCAGCTTCATCAGCTCGCTGCGAGCCTCTTTGAAATATGTCGTCGCTCAGCTTTCCGACCATCCCTCCTCCCCACCGCCACCCTGCTCCAGAGGTTCATCAGTGTAACAAACCCTCAGCTCCGACCCGTGTCTGAACTCAGAAAGGTTCACGCGGCACAAGATTTTCTCCAAGACTAATGGGCCAGGTTGTTTGTGTTCCGCTTTCATCACAACATTGTCAGAAAAAACATACACCTACACCACGTACACGTACCACGTGACAACAAATGAAACAGTTGTGTGTGTTCGAGTCTTTGAAATGGAACAAAAGATGATACAGATAATACTGAGCTACTGACGCCATCCTGGAGTCTGAATTCAATGTCCGAGTCTCATTTCCCTGGTTGGGGGGGCGTTGCATTGTGCAACATTTTATCCACAGCTCAGAAAATGACTTGGAGAGGACGTGGAACACAATATAATAGTAATCTCTAATAACGAGAAAACTACTCGTGTCTCCAAATCTTTGATTCCTGTGATTATATATACACATATGATATGTGATAGATATGTCACATATTCTATGTGACATATAATTGTAATTCAATCTTATCAGTGTTTTTTTATAGAAGTAACAATCAGTGTCATGTGGTAACTGTTTTATTCATTCGCCATCATTCATTGACCCATTCTATTGACTGTATGCACTGGGACAGCATGTTGCTAATGCTAGCAGTGACACCTGTTGCTAATGCTAGCAGTGACACCTGTTGCTAATGCTAGCAGCGACACCTGTTGCTAATGCTAGCAGCGACACCTGTTGCTAATGCTAGCAGTGACACCTGTTGCTAATGTTGACAGCGACACCTGTTGCTAATGCTAGCAGCGACACCTGTTGCTAATGCTAGCAGTGACACCTGTTGCTAATGCTAGCAGCGACACCTGTTGCTAATGCTAGCAGCGACACCTGTTGCTAATGCTAGCAGCGACACCTGTTGCTAATGCTAGCAGCGACACCTGTTGCTAATGCTAGCAGCGACACCTGTTGCTAATGCTAGCAGCGACACCTGTTGCTAATGCTAGCAGCGACACCTGTTGCTAATGCTAGCAGCGACACCTGTTGCTAATGCTAGCAGCGACACCTGTTGCTAATGC
>CAAKHB010001925.1:26097-41564 GCA_901007665.1 Aeoliscus strigatus | reverse complement strand
ACTCTTACTCCCGCGGCTGTTTGATGGAGACAGTGTGCACATCTGACATCTGCGTAAGTGCACTGATTCCCCCGAAGTGAGATGGTGATGTTTACAACTTTAGTGGCCTCAAGAGCGCTGGATGTTTCCAAATTTGTTGTCAATTTAACCTCAGTTTACAGATGATTGCACCCCGTCCAGTAAATACGTCTGAAGTTGTGAGGAAAGTGGACATGACAGGAGGTTAGAAGTTGGTATAATCACTCACAGAACTGCTGAACACGAAATTACACACAAGACTTTCACATCCTGAGAGAGGATGAAGGAAAACATGATGTGACGTGTTCAAAACCAATGAGTAGTGTCTCTGTCAGTGGCAACAAGATATCTGCGACTGAGACGGCCCACTTCAGCAGTGCAGACGTTTTCTTGGCTGTTGTACACTCCAACTGAGACATTCACTCGTTCACCAATCAGCCAGTTTAGTCTTGTTTCTGTCACTCGCTTATGAAGAAAGAGAACAATGTAATTTAAACACAAAAGTTCCCTAATCATTCATGAAAGGGTTAGGGTTTTCTGAAAGAAAAATCTTATTTAATCTGCCCCTTTACCCCAACAAAATCAATAAAAAGAAAAGAAACACAACAAAATACACAAATGATAAATTAGCTCCTTTTCAGTTCTACAGTTACAATTCACATCATTAACAATCAACAATGTGGCACTCAAACGGAAAAAAAAAAAATCTGGAAAATGTACTTGTCGCTGTCCAACTTTGGACTGATAACAACTGTCTCGACAGAATGATCTTTCTGTCATTTATTGGTCCTTCAAGGCAGAAGTCTTACAGAGAGGAAGCTGTCTGCAGGATCGAACGCCCCAGATGTTGTCAGGCACACTTTCATCCACAGAAGATGGAGCAGAGAAGGGAGGTGTGAAATCAACAAAAAAGGTGTATTGTGGTAGCTTACGTCAGCTGAAGGCCACATCGAACCCTTAAGACACGGGGTTGTGAACAGGCTCTTAGTGTTTATCTTATGGGATCATTAGTTCCATGTACGCCACAGGCTTCATGTTAGGTCAGAAGACAGCATCTCCTGATGCAGATGATTAGTACATAAACAAAACTCTGTTGGAATACAGGTTCAACTAGGGGTCAAACCATAGGTTTTATAACATACGTTTCATAACATATTTTCAATAGGTATATTACTTTCCAGTACTTTCCATTAATCCTGGCTTTACTTGTTCTTTTAAGTCCAGTCCAGACCAAAGATTCCAGGCACAACAACTTGAAATATGCAAAAACATGCATGATCAGTCAAGGCTTATCTTATCCTATCCCACGTGCAGTGTGTCCATGTGTCATAACGCGGAACAGAACAGCAAACCCACCGAAGAACTCAACTCTTCTTATCTGCAGATTTCCGTAACACATGCTCTGGTGTTTCTCTTTGTGGTTTTGTATAGCATCTCAAGCTAATGTTGTGACGACACGGTTGCACTTCAAAAGATCGACAGATAGACAGATGCAGAAATTCACAAAAAGCATTTATCAGTTCATTACATGGTTAGCATGGTTAGCATGTTTGTTAGCATGTTTGTAGCTGGACACACAGCCACAGACTCGCCCCATGTGGGTACCCGGTCACCAGCTCGCAGCTGATCGTTCAGAATATTAGCAATTGTCTGAACCATCGTAAGTGATTGAACGGGTAGAATCTTCTGGAAATTTTAGAACCGTTGAGCAATGCGCAACAACAGAAACGTTCAGACCACTAACACTGTTACTGCAACCGTTCAGTTGCTGTGGAATCTTTGGTCTGGACTGGACTTGATGTTAGATTTTGTTTCTTTGGTTTCTTCCCTCAGATGGTTCCATACACTGACTCCTTTCACAGAAACGCAGCGTTCCATCAACTGACCAGCGGGAGTGACGCCACATTTTACACCTCTAACAATAATTCGTCAGCGGAATGAATTATTTAGCTTCATCAACGTTTAATGTTTGTTGTTATGTCTTTTCACGAAACATGTAAACTTTGTCAAACTTTAGCGAAAGCTAATAAGCAGTATTCACCAAGTTAGCGCCGCCGAACGTTGTCTGTAAATATCATGAGTCAGCAGAAACAAGATCACAATCTGTTCACTTCATCTTCCTATATTAATAATCCCGGGATCATTGAATGAATCAAAAGAATACATAGGCGAAAGGTTTGCTTGTCGCAGCATGTAGCAAAAAGATTTCATCATGGCGGACATGTTGTGCTCAACACCTCCTGTAACAAAAAGCATCCATTCCTTTGAAAGTTCATGTGTGGGAGCAGGACTCACAGTTCCTGTTGGCAGTGAAAGAAGAAAAGATGAAGAAATAGTTAGTGAAATAAATACATGATTAAGGCAGAAGGTGAAAAACACACGGCAAGAAATGTATGGAGCTGTGGGGTGATAAATACGTCTTACGCTGTGTGTGTGTGTGTGTGTGTGTTATTATATGCAAAAACTGAGACATTAAATTTCAAAAAGGGATTTACATTGCAAATCATCTGTGTGTGTTGATGCCTGTGTTAACATGTATGAAAACCTGTATGCACTGAAATACTGCTGCTGCTACTACTACTACTAATAATTATTATTATTATTATAATAATAGTATTATTAAGCCTGAAGTAATAAACCTTCAAGCTTTCTGCCTAATTGGTCCCTGTATAATATTTTCTTACACATCCCTTGAAGATTTGTTGATATTAATATTTCATGAGCAAAGGCTTTGGAGACTCTTTGCCAAGTTTTGGAATTTAATGAGCTGAGTTCCCTCACGACACTCGTAGATAATCTATTACAATATACATGACGAGTCAAAGCCGCACACTGAGGGTTTGGGTTTATACTTCAGATGAATGCACTCGACTTCCATACCGGAGAGTGTCAGTTCTTGTAAGTTTGCTGTCAACTGCAATTCTACCAGAGGAAATTATTTAAATGCAGATTGCATTTGCAGGAACTACGAAGGGAAGTTGCACCAGCTGATGACACAGATTCATTCTGCAGAACTGCTCGTCGTTGAACAAACCACAAAATAACACCTTCACTGGATGAGTGAATGAAACTAGAGACACAAAGAAGAAAATTCACTGAAATAATTGGAAATTAATTTTTCAGTGTCAGTGTCAGTGAAGTTGCCTTCCATGGTTATTTGTGAGTATATATTCATAAATAACATAAGAAAAACACATTTAAATTCAATGTAACATTCAGTCACAGCCTCTTTTAGTAAGTAATATTAACCCAAATTCACTAGAAAAGTAACAGTCAATTGTAGTCAAGTATGGAAGATGATTATGGCCACGTAAATTTTTAAAAAAGGAGTAGGATCAACATAATAATTATTGGATCAGAATTCAGATTTTTGATTTTAAAATCTTCAAACTTCAGACTTTTTTTCTCAGAACATTAATAAATGTTTACATGTTGATCTCACTCAACTCATTTTTTTATGGACATGTGGCCCTAATTGTCTTTCAATTGACGATGCTTTGTATTAGTTGTTCATTCGTTCTGTCATTGTGCACTAAAACCTTAATTAATCAAATCACCAAAAAGTGTCTGTGAAGAGTTTTTGCAGACACACAACATGAGGCGACTCATCATCTCCTTTTTTTCTACATCTGCGTTTGATTTCTTTGATGGATCATCTGCGGGACTCTGAATGTGATAAGTGTGTCTTTCAGCACATGTAGCTGTCGTCGCTGCGGTCAGAGCAAGTCTGGTAACAATCAAGTCATTCAGGGCTATTTGTAAAATTACCTCCATCAGGAGGCAATTATCAATTTCCTGACGACCTCTGATTAAACTTGTGTCACGTTGAGAAAAAAAGCTCATGACTGAAGATGAAAAAAACAAACACGATTCAGTGAGTCATTTCTCCATAAGAGGTTTTCATTTCCTGGAGTCCAGACGGACAAAAATACGCAGCTTAAACACATAAACCTGTAAAATCTAAGACTAATACAACACACGTCAGAGTTCAGACAGAGTTTTTCTGTGTTCATTCTTTTTGAAACCCCCTCAATCTGCTCCCTTTTTGGCAGGAGTTGTACACAATTTTGGAAAATGTATTCAGTATACTGAGG
This sequence comes from Aeoliscus strigatus, assembly GCA_901007665.1. Classification (NCBI taxonomy): domain Eukaryota; kingdom Metazoa; phylum Chordata; class Actinopteri; order Syngnathiformes; family Centriscidae; genus Aeoliscus; species Aeoliscus strigatus. The sequence continues at coordinate 37,452 of CAAKHB010001925.1, read as the reverse complement.
AGCCCAACCATCGGTGGATGTCACTTCTAAGGAGAAACATTGATTTCAAATTCTAAGCGCAACTTGTAGGAAATCCATTACAAGGAAATGGTTAAAACCAGAGAGACCGACAGTGGACGCATGGCTGGACATAGTGAACGATATATTCAAGATGGAAAGAACATTTGGCATAAAATTTCAACAAGATGCGCTTTTAAAAAGATGGGAGAAATCGGTACGAGAATCTTTTATTTCATGCAATGTCTTGATATACTCTCACACCCGTTTTTCTTTTCCTATTTGTTCCATATACCTTTGTAGTAAAAGTTTTCTCGAAAAACATGGTACGGTGGTCATAGCAAGAAGGTCCCAGGTTCGTTTCCCGTCTGGGCTCTTTCTATGTGGAGTTTGCATGCTCTTCCTGTGTCTGCGTGGGTTCTCTCCAGGTACTCCGGCTTCCTCCCCACGTCCAAAAGTCTTCTAGGTCTCTATTTTTTTTAGGTTTCTGTGTGTTGGGGAGTAAAGAATATGTTTCTATGCTGATGATTCTTCCGCGTCAAATCAGTGCCATATGTACAGAGTAGGAATCCCGTCATCATGTTGCTTAAGGTGTTAGGGACGGTGTAACCTCTACAGAAATGTCCATAGAGACGTCAAGTCATCAACAACTGCATCAATTTGTGTCTGCCAAGAAAAAATGTAAAAATGTTCTTTCAACAATTGATTGAAATTGAAAATGTGATTAGATACGTTACTCTGATAAAGTCACTGAAACAGTTTCATTCAAGTCCGAGTTGAAACTTCCATTATGTTCAGTATTAAAAAAAACACAAACATCTCGTCTGGTTGTAGCTTGTGGATGTGACGATGCAGCACCACAGCAAACACAACGATGAGATATTTTAACACAGCAACATGACTTTTATGACAACAAGTGATCACAAAGGGGGAAAAAGGGGAAGAGACAAATGAGATGAAGGGATGGAAGAAAGACAGCAGGGGACAAAACAGCAACACAGGGGGCAAAGAAAGCATAAACACAGGAAATTATTCATAGACTGAATGTTGTTTTATTCACAGGCTCAACACACACACACACACACACACACACACACACACACACCGACGGTACACACTTTACACAGCGTGTTTGAGAGACACATCTCCAGAGTGCAGTTCAGTCTTCCACACTGCTTAATATTGCATGAGTCTCCACTAAAGTTGAACCTTTTGTTTTCGTTAAGCAGCAGAATAAATAGAGCGTAGCAGCAGCATCATAGGGACAATTAAACAGCAGCACTGGGTCGTGCTAATCACTTGCTGCATGTACAACTGTGTGTGCGAGTGTGTGTTCTGATATAATTAAATTAAATAAATCTGTATCTTTTTTTGGGAGGGGGGGCTGGGCGTAGCAGCGTAGCAGCGTAGCAACAATAAACTATTGAGTGCATGTGACGTTTAGGATCAATCCACTTTTATTTCATTTTTGAGCAATTTTCATTTCATACAGAAGGAGCAGCCCAAAGTATTTAACATAAAAACAATACAACACACAAGAAACGTGCAAAAGTGTTGTGATTTGAACTATTCATCCCAGAGGGGAAATCCTAAAAGAGGAAAATACCTCAACATATGGATGCAGGTGAACACGTTGCCAACAGCGTAGCCGGACCTTTCCAGAAATGTACAAATTCCTTTGAGTAGTCTCATTTTTTTCTTTTTGTTCAGACAAGGTTGTTTGCCTTACCTGACTTTACTAGATGTTTCGACAGAGCTTCAGCCCTCCTCAGAAGCATCATTAGGTGGTGTGGGTGACGTGTCTTGCTTAATTGTCTCCATAACTTTTTCCTATTAATTCAACTGTGTTCTCTATGTCTTCAGACAAGGTTGGTTGCCTTACCTATGAATTGGAGTGATGTGAACCTCCAACAACTGTGATTGGACTGCTTGCATCAGGGAACTTTTCTTGCTTTCAGATGTATTTGCGTTCATGTTTTTTAAATTATTTCTACTCTGCATCCTATTTAGTTTTGTGGGATATTTTTTGCAACTGTTGAGGCTTTTCCTCAGAGCTGATCTTGTTTGCGATGAACATCAGGGCACAAGTCGCATGATGCACATTTGGAAATGTAGAATAGATAATCATCTGCAAAATGTACACAGATTAGATTCTTTACACCCCCATGCAGACCAAACAAAATAAGGTGATGGGCTAAGAAGGATCTTTTTTCTGCAGATGTTTAAAGAACTGAGGGTGTATATTTAAAAAATTCCACATGAGTATATTTAAAATATAGTCCAGTATATTATAGTACATTTAAAACATCAATAAGGAAAATAAGGCTCGTATTAGTAAAGCAGTGGCACGTAAGCATTTATTTATCAAATAGTGAAGTTCTTGTTTGTCAAAACAACACATTCAACGAGTCCTCAGAAAACATCTGTGATTAAACACAGGAAGATGACAGGAAGAGGTGCTTTATTAACTCGTCGACAATTAGTCACTCAGATGCGCATTGCTCCTATTATTTGATTGTATTTGCTCAAGAGCAGATGCAACAAGTACGTCATTACGGATGTAATTACAGCTCCAAAAACGACATGCAATGCCACATGAGCACCTTTGGAACAATGAGTGTTCGATTCATTAGCATCTGCTGTAAGCGTATTAATCATCTAACAGGCAATTAGCAAAGCTGCTACCAATGGCAGCTGGTATGTAAATATATTCCGGCTGTAATTTCTTCCTCAGATGATAAAGGAAACATTATGAAAATGAGCTTTGCCACCGTGTTAATTGATCTCGACCCTTAATTGCACTTCACATTTTGAACTTGGACTGGCGAGCGGCTGCGTGATGGGCTGGCACTGAGGTTATACGCCAGGCTGCTGGGGGAATGAAACCGCTTCACATCGCACTGCAGCCTGCATGACAATTTATGGGCTGTTCAATTGCCTCCCGCCAGCCCTTCTGTCAAATAGATAATAAACCTTGGCGAGCAGAGGTGAGCCCACAGGGACTGGCCATGTGTGACAGAGTGGGGGAGGAAAAGCAATAACTGCCTCTATGCTTTTTGCTGTCTTACTCCACATTCCCAAAACATAATATCACATACTGAACAAATAAAAAAAAATACCTGTCCAGGGTTACGAGCAAACAAATGCAGCCTGTTCTCCATCGGTCGCTGCCGCACTCGTGCACTCACGTGACTCGGAGCCACACTGAGGACATTTTCTGGCAAGGGGCCGCTGCATTCACAGCACAGCAGCGCTAATGACACTTGGGCCTGACATCCATCACGGCAGTGTTCATAAAGCCTGTGCCAACATGTGGCTTCCCTTCAGCCCTCGCAGCTAATCTATGCAGCGCAGGCACACAGAAGCCATTACGGTTCTGAATACATGATGAGGCTCACAGCGACTCTTCTCCACACTGAGGGTGAGGGGGACGAGAGGCAATATAATTGAGGCCAGGAGGCAGATTGTGATCTATTGACATTAAGCTGAGGCTCTTAATCTGACAGTTGTCCCCTTGCTGTTGACAGACAGCTGGGTGGGCAGCTTCAACCGTCGACATGGATGCGTGCCACGCACACACAGCACGCCCCTCCAGCCTGTCGGCTCTCTGATCTCCATAAACGCTGCCGTTAACTGTGCACAGAGCAAACAAAGGCAACCGGATCAGCGCGGATCTTTGGGATGATGCGGCCTGAAGCCCAAATCTGTTTGTAAAGATGTTATGTTCTTCATTCCTGGTCGAAAGACCAAAAAAGCTGATTCATGAAATATATTCATAATGTTTAAATAAAGCTAATATGTAATATGGCTGAAATGTTTCCTGGAGTAACTCAACTGTACAAAGGTGTTTGACTACTGTGTGTAAACACCAGCACCGTTGGCACTAGTGCCCCAAACATTGGATGCCAGCTGTCGCATTCACAGAAGAAAATAAGCACTACGAAACAAACAGAGGAAAGGAAACCGACCAAAAGTGGGATCACTTGCAGGTGAAACTTGTGTTCACTGCAAAGAAGAATTAGAACGTGTCAGAACGTCAGCATTAAAGCATCTCAACCTCAAGAACCTAGGACACATGCTAATGCTAACGTTAGCTGACGTTAATTAGTTAGTTAGACGTTAGTTACAATGTGTTCGTAACGTGGTCGTGATCGGCAGTTAGACACTCAAAACAACATTTGACTGACACCCACCGACCTTTGACCTCTGCAACCAAACACACATGAACACGCATCTGAGTCTCTGTTGCATATTTACTATTAGTATTTACTATTTCAACACATTGAAACAACCGCATTATCGATGGTAAACGTGTCGGCAGCGGGCGGGACCTGTGAGGACTCCCCTGGAGTTCAGCACTTGAGTTCTCGTGTAAGTATGAAGTGTCCTGACCAGAACCAAACTTGTTCCTGTTCTCACAGCTCAGGCGGACGAATTTCTCTGTTGTTGTGTCGTATGTATACGCCTCAGCCCATAAATGGAGAGGACGCCACCTTCTTTTTAAATCCTCTTCTGTTCGATCAATGTGCAGTTGAAGGAATAACAAGACCCATTACAGCCAAATTGCTGTAGGAAGCAGGGATAGTGTCATCTATTGTGGGAAACGATTCCTTAATAGAGCAGCCGGGGCTTGAGAGACTGCTCACCAGAGCACAAACCACCACAATCAATAGCAACAGCCGGGCTATTGCGTTTCGAATGAGGAAAAAGTGTGGGTACAATAAAAAAAAGAAATCACTCGATACGGGTGTCTGGGCCGGCAAGACGCTGAGTCAGGAGTAAGTAATGAAGGGGGAGGGTGGAGGGAGAGGAATGACAATAAAGAGGAGGAAGGTCAGTCGACGTGTTTGACGCGTCCATCCCTCCATCAATGGTTTACAGTTATGATCTTGTATTTCACGTTCTGATGCACATTACTGTCGAGTCATCATAGATCACTGAGAGAACATCAGCTATGTTAAGTCTGAGTATTCTATTTTGATTGTGTTTTAGATTAAAGTCAGAATTCTAAAATTGAACTTTGACTTTTTTTCTCAGAATTTTCTCAGAATAAGGGGAAAAAATTGAGTCCAACGACCCAGAAACGTCCAACTTGTTTCCTGTCAACGCCAAAGACAAACAAACGTCGGCACTTGAATCTGTCCTGGTGGTCATGGTCTCGCCATTGATCAAACTTATGGAGGACCCGGTGAAAGAAGTGCAGACCAACTCGTCTCCATCTCCATTCACCGTCTCGCCATCAAACTCTTCCTCTCTGAAAGCTGCTGGAAATGTGAATTTCTCTTGAGATCAATAAAGTATCTATCTATCTATCTAGTAAGTAAGTCAAGATTAGGAGTTACAAGTCATGACTTGGAGGCAGCCATTTTTAATAGCATCAACTGTGTTTTCACATTTTTCAGTGAGACGCAAACAGTGATCGTTTCTATGAATCTTTACTCATACAGGAATATCCAGAAGGCATATTGAGAATTTATTTTATTTATTTATTTGTTTTAAATAAAAAAAAAATAAAAAACAAAAACATTTCTGAATGTGAAACCTTCTCAACTAGAACAGTTTGTCCGTCTGGTTTGTGTGTCTTTGGACTGAAGGAGAATGTCTCTTTGAGCTCCAACCTTGAGTCTAGCTCACCTCATCAGTATGGATGTGCCCTCTTCACCCCCCCAGCCACCCCCAACAACAACAGGCAGCAGGATGAAAAAGAGAATGGGATCCGTTAATAAAACAGGGCTGGATGAAGCCTTGTGAAGCCACATTCCCTTCATTCTGGACCTGATATTTGTTGAGCGCAGACAGCAGACTCTTCAAAGGCACGGAACATTCCTGCAGGCTCCCTCAGATCTGAGACTCTCACACACACACACACACACACACACTCGTACGTTTCCTCCTCTGACCTGGATATCAGAGAAATTCACGCCACGTGTTTTTCTTTACGTTTGCTGATTGAAATGCTACGAGCATGCTAACGTCTAATTACACATGGAGAGAGTGGAAGACGTCACCTGCTCATCATCAGTTGCTGGGTTTGCTTCGGTTTGTCACAGTGACAAGAAAAGCAGCAGAAACATTCCTGTCCTCTGACTGAGGTGCTGTGCCGTGCCTTCAAAGAGGATGTTTCTCCAGCGAGATGGCTGCAGTCCTCCATGTCTTCAGCCACTGAGCAGCATTCTTCACGTGTTCCTGTTTCTCCGACTCCACTGTCCGTCCACGTTTCCAGCTGAGAATCAGCACTCTGGTCCTTTTGGCCTCCAGTGGGGGTCCTTCTCCTTTGGGAATCTACCACATTCTGGTTCTAGATGCAGCGGACATCCCAGTTTGTAGCTCGCGGTGGCGTAATTTCCAGGTGAAAACCGAATTTGGCGAATCAGTTCTTGTTCTCGTTGTGAGTGTGAAACCAATGGTATCCGCTACAGCTACACCACAACAACCTACCCACTGAAAACAAGTAAATCAGTTGTGTGTGTGTGAGTCATTGACATGGACACAAAAGACTTGAGTCTCATGAGGCTTTCACATCTACCTTGTGTGGTTCAGACTTCTCGACTTTTCCATTTGATCCAAACCAAATTTACAGATGAGAAAGCGCCCCTGGACCATGATCTGGACAAAAGCACCAAAATTTGGTCAGCCCAAAAGCGGTCTGACCACGGTTCGGACTTTTGCAGAGCAAAAGCTTTTTCTCTGTTTTTTTGGATAGTCTGGATGTTCCATCCCTGAACAGGAAGTTCCAGTCTTCAGACTGCATCATTCGCCATTTCTCTGGTCTCTCCCGGTACAGACCCACGGCTTGCAGCATAGCTAGCAGTCATCTTCCTACGATAAAGCTACTGCATGACCAGGACATTGATCCAAATCTGAGCAACCCAACTCATGACGTTGCTGCTGCTGGTAGTAACCTCATAACAGCGTCATCGTCATGATGTGTTCATTCATTTGCCTTCTTTCTTAAGTGGTAAACAATGCTAATTAGCTAATTTGAGCGCTTTGGTGCCACGACTATGTCATACCCACTTCTGCTTCCAGCCACTCATTGTCCAGTACAGGGAGACACAGCAGACATCAATAATGAGGACCGAATGTCAGTAGATCATTGGTCCACTGGTGTTCATGCAGAGTGAAACCAGAACCAAGGATCAGATGGAGACAGTGGAACATACACGCCAGCCTTGGCCTGGATCTTGGTTTGGACTTTAGGTGTGAAGCCCCCTAAGAGATACAAAAACAGTTTGAACACAATTTATGTTGACAGTTAATACTGAGCTACTGATACCATCTTGGATTCGGAACTCGGGATTCATGGGGTTGGACCAAGTTACAGGTCGGATATAAGAGATGAAGCTCAAAAAATGACCTGGAAAATAATCTCGACAAGCAATTGAAACACACAGAAGAAGCAAGGACATCCAGATATGTTGGTTTGTTCCGACGGTATCAGACATCCAGGGTCGTAACTCGCTGTGACATAATTTCCTGTTGAAATCCGAGTTGTGTTCCACTGTCAACATTCCCATTGACAACATATCAAATAATCTGTGTGTGTGAGTCACGGAAATGGACATAAAAGATCCTAAGTGATACAAAACCAGATGTCCGAGTCAGATTTTCTTGCTCAGGAAGGTTCTGTTTGGCACCTTTTTGTTAACAGGTCAGAATATGACTCAAATTCCGACTCAGACTGCAGTTGACTGTACTATTGGACTAATTTTACTGCTGGGATTCCTGAGCATTGTTCTTCTGCTCCTGCAGCTGAAATCTATCAATGCTTTGAAACAGACTATTTTGACATTTTCCTGTTGGGTCTGTGGTCGATTAACTCATTGCCCTCGTGTCACGTTCTTTTGAAGGTCAATTGTTTCCACCTGGTTCTCATTATCTCATTAGCTTGGCCAAATTTAGCTATGCTGTTTTCTCTCTTTGTCCTTGTCTGTTGTTTTTCCTGCTCTTCTAAATGCTGCCTGGCTGATTTATTTATTGCACTTTAAAGAAAAACCTTTAGAGAGTCCATCTGTGCAGCTGTTTCCCATACATTCATTTTTTATGTCTGACAAAGTGCAGTAAACTGAGCCCAAAACAGAGCAAATATAATAACTAACACCTGGACATGGTCATAAAATAGAGTTGGAATTTAATTTTCAAATTTAACATAAATGTACCTGCATTAGATGTAAACTTGCATTTAAAAAAAATAAATTCAGCCAATCACATCCCCTGCAGTTCCAGTTAAACCCCTTGTCAGACTTGAACAAGGTGGTGTATGTATCCCAACAAAAATACATATGTTTGTTTACATCATTTTAAATAATATAATCAATAAAGGAGATTCATGTGCATAAAATGTCAATCTTGTTGTAGTTAGTGCGGTAACAAGATCTGCTAACTATCAGTCACTATCGCTTGATGTAAACAGAGAAAAACATAAATAACCAGAAAAAATAAAACCACAAGGTTCATATGGGACTGTTATTTTATTTTTTTTATTTTTTTGTTAACGTTAGCTGGCTAGGTAGACGTTATATGTTAGCTAGCCAGCTTTTGTTTCATTGCATAGCTAGCTAATGTAAGCTAATGGAACGTTAGTGGCAGTTAGCGAAGTGTTCCTCCAGATTTGGGAGTTGCTATACACAAGAGCTGTGTGATTGCTCAGGGCTCTATTAGACAGACCGTCTAGAATTAGAGAGTGCACAATTAGAGCTGCTCACCACGTTAACGCGACCACAGACAGAAGAATAAACGGGCTACCATGTACGGTCTGTCAGTTCAACACAAAGGATAAACCCTGCTTAAGTGCAAGTATCAGACTCAAAAGTAGCCGAGTGAGTCGTAGCGTGAGCCAACAGTGGAATCCAGCAGCGTGTTGCGTTGTGAACTGAATCAATATTACTCAAAAACAAAATTATCAGGACTCTGGTATTTTACGTATTTGGTTGAAACTCGAGCAGCTTGTGAGGCATTCTCTGACTCTCCAGTAAAAGTTTTCAGGACATGAAATTGAATCAGCGGCTTCATGTGTCTTTGTCTACCTGCCAAATTCGGATGATTCATTCATCTTTTTTTTCCAGGATGGATGAATCTGATTTCATGTGGAGGGGGATGATGTGCACAGGTGTGAATGTGCAGAAAGGAAAGTTTTGCTTGATCTTTTCTTGTCTGCCAACAGGCTGACTGTTTTCCCTCTTCCAGGAAAGTATTAGCATTCCTGCAGTGTTCACCAGTCCCAGTGTTGGGTCTGAGAAATCAAAGCGGCACACATCTGAGGAATATCAGAGCGGGGGCGCATAGATTAGTGCCCACGGCTTGTACCGTTAATTAAAGAAAAAGAGTGACTGGTGCTCTGCTGCTCTCTAAGGATGTGCGGCTGCCGCTGCAAGTAATCAGTAGACTCCTTTGGTGGGAGAGGCTGTCGGATGGGACCCTTATTTTTGAATTTTCAATCCCAAACAATCTGATTTTCATGGAAGCAGAAGACAGGAAACAGCAGAGAAGGTGACTGGCATGTAGTTCAACTTATGATTCCATTGGGCTCAGTGTTAATTGTGACAGTTGTCTTTTTTTTGACCAGTCGGGAACTTTGTGTGGAGTTGATATTGTTTCCCCGGTAGTAGTGACAGCTGTGATTTGTTGGTTCCAGACAGGTGCTTTTCCATTCCAATTCATTACCTCTTCGATGTGGAAAAGACAAATTACCCATTTTGCGTGTTTTCCTCATCAAATGTTCGGTTGTTGTTACCGCTTACAATTTAATGTTGCCAATGTAATGATACTAGTAATGTTACTGGAGCTGAGTATTTGCCCGGACCATGGTATACCAGTGTTAGCTTAAACACATAAACCTGTCAAATCTGTGTATTTTTGTCTGTCTGGACAAGAGGAAATGAAAACCTCTTACGGAGAAATGACTCACTGAATCGTGTTTGTGTGTTTGTGTGTGGAAGTCCATGCCGCCATAATGCGCAGTTGGATATCTGGGGAGATGACGTCAGGCTTCGATGTACGCTACGCCGTAGGCAGCATGTCTACACAGACCCTACGCCAAAACATAAATCAGGCTTCACACTGGGTGTTTGCGCCGTCCCAGCATGGATGTGTTAAAATGCGGAAGAGCCGCTTGTATTTGTTCGTCTGGTACTGAGGAAACATGACGGGAGCAGAGAATCCCTCCCCGCTCTCTTGTTTATTCCACTGCTGTGATCAGTGAACATGTGTTTGGGGACACATGGCAACAGAGCAGGTAGCTCACCACCACCTGACCACGGTCCCACAGTACCCAACCCGGATTCCTACCGTTCATTACCCAGCGTGCACCGGTGGCTCTGCATGACAGAGGAAATGCTCTGCCAGGCTAGACAGCAGACTGAGGATATGAGTGTGGGCAGGGAACGGATATTATTTACAACTGACAATGTTTTTTTGCGAGACGACACCCATAATTTGCTGCTTAATAACTGACTTCCACCGCCGTGTTCAAAATCCCCCGGAGAGGCTTTTGTGGTTTGTTCGCAGGATGTCTCCGCTGCCTGCACTGCAAATTTGCCTTTGAAAAAAGCATCTCACCGTCTGGACGCAGCTTGCAACACAATGGTTTGCGTTGTTTTGTTTTTTTCCTCTCACGCTGTGCCTTTCTACCTCGATCTGCCAGTAATAACCTTCAACTAACCTTTAAACTGCTGTGAATAATTTAAATCCTATTTTCATTTCAATGGAGGAGTCAAGCCAGGCAATTATCTTTTATCTGTGTACTTTGCTGTCGGAGCAAATCATAATAAAGTTTCAGAGAGAGAGAGAGAGAGAGAGAGAAGCCATAGGCTGTGAGGGCTTCGTGGGCAAGGACTGTCAGAGCACAGAAAGTTTGGCCACTATCTCACAGACACTAATGAAAAGAATGAATAATTCACTAATGAGGCAAAGATACGGCACAAACATCGCTCACACACACTCACACACACACGGTCGTTTGCAGGAAGAGGATGTGGTTTGGTGATGCTGCTCGAAGACAGAAGATAAACCCGACAAACTGGCAGTTGGATGAGGATGGTTGGTGTTTGAGCTAATGGCCTCATTGTGTGATCGTGAGCCAGCCTGTGTTAATGCTCGTTTATATGACAGTTACAGACATGTGGTAGACAAACAACAACAACAACAACAAAAACCATGGAGAGGGAGCACGGACAAAAAAGAAGTGTGAGGAAGAAATTCCCTCAGGTACTCATTAAAATTCAGCAGAACAGCAACGCCCTCCTGGTTCTGCTCTTGTTTCCCTCCCCTCTCATTTTCTCTTGCGCCGTCTGTTCCAGCAATCATCATTTCACTTCTTGCCTCCATGTACGCCCCCCCCCCCCCCCCCCCCCCCCCCCC
>CAAKHB010001925.1:0-11489 GCA_901007665.1 Aeoliscus strigatus | reverse complement strand
CGTGGTGGGAAGGATGGAAGAGAAGATGTGGTGGTTTTAGGCTCTGACTGCTTCCTGCTATGTGGTGGTGGAAGGGTGTGTGTGTGTGTGTGTGTGTGTGTGTGTGTGTGTGTGTGTGTGTGTGTGTGTGTGTGTCAGATGAAGAAGCATTAGTGGTTAGCCGACGGCTAATGAGGGAGGAAGATAAACATTGAATTCATATGAAACCAGTCAACATACTGAGGCTTGCGTACAGGGAACACACATATGTGGGGAACATACACATGTAAGGAACAGGCACATGTTAGCAATGCACTCATGAGTACATACTGTATGTGGGGAAATAACGCACGTGGGGAACAAATGCACTTAGGGAACACACTCATGACAGAACACAGTCACGTAGGGAATACACTCTACACGTGTGTAAGGAACACACTGACATAGTGAACAGACTCACATGGGGAACGCCCTCACTGGATATTTCTAAATTATGGAATGTGTGTAAAGGTAAAGGTTTGTGTGAATGATGTAAATGAATGTCGGATGATAATATAGGGTGGAAATCACAATATGGGTGGAAATGCGGTACTTGGCGGAGGTCTGCGCGCTCTGAGTGCGCGGTTTTTGGACTTTTCTTTTTTTTCCTGTCGTCTGACATCTCCAGTTTTTGAGATCACGCTCACGTTGTGCCGCTCAGGCTGGTGCATGTAGCTTTCCTAGAGAAGCAGTATCGGCTGATTCAAAGCAGTCAGGTGATTCACTCAGGCAGTTAAAGCAGTTACTGCGTCATACATCATCGGTTACTTTTTGCACATCAAAGCAAGCTTCGAAGCAGGGTATGGAGAAATGTTCTCCAACGAAGACGTTTGTATGGGAGCATTGGTGTCAGATGGCACTTGATAGTTTAGAGTAAAAAAACTATCATTTTAAAGGTGCACTAATACAATATTGCTGTATTTTCCATCTGGCAAATAAAGGGAGACAACCCAAGGGAAGCAGTTTTCTTCTACTTGCTGGGCGATAAATTACTTTTACCTTCAGCTCTCCGCCATACAGCAAGTTCTTCTGGTGGAACCAAACTTTGAGAGTCACTCATCTCCTGATTGCACAACTGACTGTGCCGAAATGGGGGTAAGAGCAACATTTGTGTTTGACTCAGGTTAACCTTTTAACACCGATGGTATCGCTGCTGATACAATTTTGGAGTACAAGGGACTGTTTGAGCTAAGAGAAAAAGTCTAACGGTTACTGAGAAGTTGCCTTCTTTGTGTGAAGAAGTTACAAGGAGACAACATCAGCTGGATCTTGACAGTTGAGAAGTTGCACATTCAAGTTGCTGTCATTACGGTAATGACTCACTGGCCCCCAGCAAGAGACCAAATGGGTTTACCGTAATGACAGCAACTTGGCTGTTCTCAGGGCATTAAAATGAAATTCAACAAACGAGAAGCCACCCTGAAATAAATGGGTATTAAACTGGTGGTTGAATCATAAAAAATATACAAATCATAGTCTCCTGTCAAGTAATCTCATCAGCATAAATGGACATAAATTTGCCATGACTATTTTCTGTCAGATACGTTGAGCTAATACTGTTTTTCCCCAATATGGGCCTTGGCATCTTTGATTGGCTTGACCCAAAGAATGTAACATGAAATGAAAAGATTTGTATGTTTTTGGAATGCTGCCATAGCATGAACAATCATGAATATTGTAAATGTTTGCTTTAATGTGAAGGTTTCCGTTGTAAAGGGGGTTTAGATTCAGGATAGGTTGTTATAACATGTCTATGATATGTGATTGTGTATGCAACATTTCTGTAATGTGATCGGACCAAAGTCGGTGATGGTGTTCTTCTCGTTTCAGTTAGGCTGGTCGGACAGGTCCGACGTGGCCCCCACGGATAAGAAGGATAAGAAGGAATCATCCAAGAACACGAAAGGCAAGGACTTGGATGAGCTGAAGAAGGAAGTTCCCCTTGTATGTACACGGTTTCCTACTTCCTCTGACCTCACTATGTATAATGCAACTTACTGCTCACCTGGGCGCTGCTGTTCGATGTGTCTATGCGCCCTTTACTAACTAGACGTTAACGCAGTGTATCATAACAGTTTTACTTTTGATGGAGCGTCAACAGAATTTTCCATCTTTATATTTTATAGACGGAACACAAAATGTCTGTTGAGGAGATTTGCCAGAAATACAACACCGATGTTGTCCAGGTAACTTGTTCTTTTTGAAGAATAATTCATTGATTCATCATCTCCTAATTGTTCCAGGTCATAGGTCCCAGCTGTCAACGGGCCAATGACAGGGTACACAGGTTATATGGGCCATTTGGAGTAGTCAATTAACCTCAGCATGCTTTTGGTGGTGGGAGGAAAGACCCAGAGAGAACCCACATAGAAATGGGGAGAGCATGCAAACTCCACACGGACAGATCCCCACGCCAGGAGTAGAAGCAGGGACCTTCTCGCTATGAAGCGACAGCGCTAACCACTGCTCCACCATAATAATAATAACAATAATCGTGTTTTAACAGTGATTAATCAGTGTCCGTTGATAGTGCTGTAAACCTTTTTAGGGTTTGACCAATGACAAGGCAGCAGAGTTCCTAGCCAGAGATGGCCCCAACACCCTGACTCCACCGCCAACCACCCCGGAGTGGGTCAAGTTCTGTCACCAACTGTTTGGTGGGTTCTCCATCCTGCTGTGGATCGGTTCCATCCTCTGTTTCCTTGCCTTCTCCATCCAGGCTGCCACGGAGCATAGGCCAGCTGGGGATAATGTGAGTGAATCATTACAAAAGAGGAAAAGAGGAATACATGGTAGGATCACTTTGCAGTCTGACACAAATGCCCTTCTTCATCGTCATCCCTCGACAAAGGGATTAGCTGAGTCGGGAGGGAGCCACTCCTCAAACAGGTTAGCTGTTTGCTGGATTCGCGACTGTGGACCTATCCCCTGATAAACACAATCCTATCATAATCCGTCTGGGCCTGCTGCAGGAAGTGCATGACTCGTGACTCCTAAGTGCAGGGCACTCATGGGTCAGCACTGTTTCATGCTATTTAGCAGCACAGACACAAGCTGGGCTAAACAGCTATGACACACAGCATGAGTAGAAAAAATACTGGGATCGTACCGCAGGGTGAGCTCGGGAGAAAATACTATAAAGAGATATTTGTATATATGGACCTGATAGGACATTACAGTCACTCATTCATCCACCGCCACTTATGGGTCACGGGTGTGCTGGAGGTGATCCCAGCTGTCAACGGGCGGACGGCCGGCGGACAGTTAACCTCAGACAGACAAATTAGTAATATCAGCATGCTTTTGGAGTTGGGAGGAAGCCGGAGAACCCGGAGCGAACCCACCTAGACACGGGCAGCGCATGCAAAAGTGAACCAGGGCAACAGTGCTGACCACTGCACCACCATGTCGCCCGACATTACTGTCACTACTGCTAATATTTGAGAGATTCTTCTTTCAAATCCTCCAGGTCACCAGTTCTATGTTGACCTGCTTTGAGTTTACATGAAACGACGGCATGTTTGTGTAATTTCTAGAAACAACACTTCTCCAAGATTCCTCAAAAAGCTTGTTGGTTTACCTGTAAAGCGGTGAAGGAATATGTGAAAGTGGGGGATAAAAAGGTTTCTCCACTGGTCCACTCCCTCTCCTCTCATGGGATACATCTTTACATTGAGCTGGAACTACTGTATTTTCCTTAACTTCTAGCTGTACCTGGGTATTGTGCTGGCAGCTGTTGTCATCATTACTGGCTGCTTCTCCTATTACCAAGAAGCCAAGAGCTCCAAGATCATGGAGTCCTTCAAGAACATGGTCCCTCAGGTACTGCACACTCAAAGGTTGTAGGCTCTTCATAGGCCCATGAGGATGACGGATCCTTTCTGTGTGTGCCACAGAAAGCCCTTGTGATCCGTGAAGGAGAGAAGATGCAAATCAATGCTGAGCAGGTGGTGGCAGGAGATGTGGTGGAGGTGAAGGGAGGAGACAGGATTCCTGCGGACCTCCGCATCATCTCCACCCATGGATGCAAGGTGAGAGATATGCTGCTGTCTCCGTAGAGACGGGTTCAACCACACAAACAAATGAATGTATTATTCTGTCGCTGCTCAGGTGGACAACTCCTCCCTGACTGGTGAATCTGAGCCTCAGACCAGGTCACCTGAGTGCACCCATGACAACCCTCTGGAAACTCGCAACATTGCCTTCTTCTCCACCAACTGTGTTGAAGGTAGATTGTCTCCTGCCCTCATCACACATAGGATTCAGGTGATACGATGACAAAATCTTTGCAGATTCCCCTGAACCTGTCTCCATGTGGACATGCCCTTAGTGTCTTTAGACAAAACACTCACGCCTAACCCCACACTGTGCTGCTCCAGGTGGCAGAATGGGAAAAGACAATGCCCTCCCATGTTGGCATTGTTACCTTACTTAAGTTCTAAAGTCCTGTGATTTTTTTTGCCCAATGTTTTGGTTCCATCGTTCCATCTTATGACCAGTCAGCGATAATTTCGATTGATGTTTTTACATCTACATTTGTTTACTTCTGTATTTTGCTCTTTGCTGGAGTACTCATAGCAGTTGATTACTTTGACTCCAGGATCCGCTCGTGGTATTGTTGTGTGTACTGGTGACCGTACAGTGATGGGTCGCATCGCTACCCTCACCTCAGGCCTGGAGGCCGGCAAGGTAACATGTTCTTTGTTGTTCCTCAGGTGCTCTGGAGGAAATTACCAACGATTGAATGATGGATCCTCAATATCTAATTTCCGTATCATTTTCCACAGACACCCATTGGCAAGGAGATTGAGCACTTTATTCACATCATCACAGGCGTGGCCATCTTCTTAGGCGTGACCTTCTTTATCCTCTCAGTTAGCCTGGGCTACTCCTGGTTGGAGGCCACCATCTTCCTCATTGGTATCATTGTTGCTAACGTTCCCGAGGGACTCCTGGCCACAGTCACTGTGAGTGGGCAAGTAACACACGAAACTGTGTGTGTTTCTGACATTTTTCATGGGATATAGAGTACATTGAAAATAATAACTGGCAAACTGGTGGAGGTATTTAAGATGTATCGGCACCAGAGGGAACAAAAAACAATTTAATCCTCTCTGTTATTGCTGCGGTATATCTGGTAGCATATGAACCAAAAAATACCTACAAAATGGCCGTCGGTGGGCTTCTGTAACCATGTAATACTGTGTGAGGACTGTTACTCTGTTCCTGTGACGCATCGCCCTCAGTTTAAATGTGTGCAAGTACACAAGCTTATAAACTGGTTTGTTCAGGGCAATTAAATGAAGTCTATTTAGTTTTCTGAAAAAAAATAATGAGAATAATTACTTTTTGTTCAGAAAATTATTCCTTTTCAGGTGATGTGTCTTACTTTAAGTGTAAAGAGATTTTACCGGAATTTAGACATTTTGACAAGAAATACAACAAATATTCTTGGTAAGACTTTTAGTTTTTACAGTGCGGTGCTGTCTGCAATGACAACAGCTAGCTGATGTAATGACATTAGGCTAATGACCGGTCAGCTGTGTTAAATTAAACTCGGCTCCCTTGGATGGCCTTTGTCGTTCTTCGCGGCTTCACACATTCTTACTTGATGTTCTTTCTGCATTGCATTGTGGCAATGTGGCAAAATTTTGTTTTTCTGTCAAAAAATTGCCCTGGAGGGCATTTTGGTAGAAATCTCCAGGTGGTCTGGAGTTACTTGATTCAGAGATGTTTTTGTGCCTGGACGTGTACATCAGCACTGGTCCTACAGATGCTAATAGTTTCTATTCAATTCAATTTCAATTTATTTCTACAGCCCAACATCACAATTTACAATTGTCTCAATGGACTTTACAGTCCGCACATTGCTACACCCTCTGTCCTAAACCCTATTCTCTGCATGTCCCCCGTCTGTGACCTCTGGATGTTCTCTGGTGTCTCTCCTCACCCTTAGGTGTGTCTGACACTGACCGCTAAGCGAATGGCTCGTAAGAACTGCCTAGTCAAGAATTTAGAGGCGGTGGAGACGCTGGGTTCCACCTCCACCATCTGCTCTGACAAGACAGGCACGCTGACCCAGAACAGGATGACCGTAGCTCATATGTGGTTTGACAACCAGATCCATGCGGCCGACACCACCGAAGACCAGTCTGGTATTTACTGCACCTTGAATATTTATCCTTATTGTTAAGCTTTTCACTTTCCTTTTCACCAGAAGATAGAAACTAAATCTAAATCTGGGCAAACAACAAGGTGTCAGGATGCAGCCAAAAGGACGCACCTCTACATTCTTGAACGTGATACCAACCTGTCCTCTGTAGGGTCCTCCTTTGACAAGAGCTCCACAACATGGGTAGCTTTGGCCCGCATCGCTATTCTGTGCAACAGTGCTGTTTTCAAGGCCGGCCAGGAGTCCCTGCCCATCCTGAAGCGAGATGTGGCTGGCGACGCCTCCGAGACTGCCCTGCTGAAGTGCATCGAGCTGTTGTGTGGCCCCGTCAAGTCCATGAGAGACCAGAACAAGAAAGTGGCTGAGATTCCATTCAACTCTTCAAATAAGTACCAGGCATGTCGTTTATTCATTCAGCATTCCAACTGCACCAGTTTGTGCGTACTTCAAACGGCCAACGTCCCGAAAATTGACTTGACCTGTTTCTCCTCAGCTCTCGATTCATGAAGGAGAGGGTAAAAGTGACAACCGCTACCTTCTGGTGATGAAGGGAGCGCCAGAGAGGATTCTCGACCGCTGCTCCACAATCATGATACAAGGCAGGGAGCAGCCCATGAACAAAAAAATGAAGGAGGCCTTCCAGAATGCATATCTTGAGCTGGGAGGACTGGGAGAGCGAGTACTGGGTGAGGATTTGTTGTTGTTGTCTGTTCGTCCTCTTCCGCTTTATCCAGGTCCAGGTTGTGGTGGCAAAAGCTTCAGCGGGGAAGCAGAGAGCCCTTTCCCGCGATACTTCCACCAGTTCTTCCAAGGGTATCCAAAAATGTTCCCAGGCCAGCGTGTCCTGGGTTGGCCATGGGGTCTCTTCCTGGTTGGACATGCCCAAAACACTGGGAGGCTTCCGGGGGGGTCCTTACCAGATGCCCAAACTACCTCAATTGGTTCCTTTTGAGCAGCTGCTCTACTTTGAGCCCCTCCCGGACGTCTGAGCTCCTCCCCTATCTCTAGCCACCCTACAAAGGAAACCAGTCTGGCCACTTGTACCTGCAATCGGTCCTCTCGGTCATGACCCAAACGTCATGACCGTAGGTGAGGGTTGGTACGAGTCGTAAGTCGAGTGGTAAATTGAGAGCTTTGCCCTCTGGCTAAGCTCCCTCTTCACCACAATAGACTTGTTGCCATTGGACACCCCGATCTGTCTGTGGATCGTGCGTTGTATCCTAACTTCATTGCTCCCCTTAAGGTAGGACTTCCCCGCAACCTGGAGTGAGCAATCCAGTTGGTATTGTTTTTTTAACTGCATGGACCAGGCTTGTTGTGTAGCACATTACATGTCTGTCGATTTAACCCCGCAATGTACCCCCTTACCTCCTCCACCTCACATCCACACTGTCCTCCTTCCATTCTTCCAGGTTTCTGCCACCTGTTCCTTCCTGAGAGACATTACCCCAAAGGCTTTGCCTTCGACACTGACAACGTCAACTTCCAGACAGACCGCCTTTGCTTTGTAGGCCTCATGTCCATGATCGACCCCCCCCGTGCTGCCGTTCCCGATGCTGTGGGCAAATGCCGCTCCGCTGGCATTAAGGTGGGCAGCTTTAAAATCTTTTTACGTTTTACTGCCTGTGCCCTGCGAGCCTCTGCTTCGTCGTCCTCTCCAACTCATCCACCTATTGTCTGCTCCTCCTCTCATGTGGCAGGTCATTATGGTGACTGGAGATCATCCAATCACAGCCAAGGCCATTGCGAAGGGTGTTGGCATCATCTCGGAGGGGACAGAGACAGTGGAAGACATTGCTGCCCGCCTCAACATTCCTGTGACCCAAGTCCACCCCAGGTGAGACAGAACCTTTGCACCAGGTAGAAATGAAGCTGTGCCAGAATTCCTCTGTGTTCCTCTGTGTATGGGCAGTAACCCGCAAGTAACTGGCCTCGTTGTGTAGAGACGCAAAGGCCTGTGTTATTCATGGTTCGGATCTGAAAGACATGGAGCGAGAGGAAATGGACGATATTTTGAGGAACCACACAGAGATTGTCTTTGCTAGAACCTCGCCGCAGCAGAAGCTCATTATCGTTGAAGGCTGCCAAAGACAGGTACGTATCCTGGTCGTGCAGTACACACATGCGATAAAAAATATCTAACTCTATCTTCTAGTGGATGTCAGGAGAGGCTGTGGCCCCGATGGGATTCTCACTCTCACTTCCTGTCGTCCAATCAGGGTGCCATAGTGGCGGTGACAGGTGACGGTGTGAATGACTCTCCTGCGCTAAAGAAGGCTGACATCGGTGTTGCCATGGGAATCTCCGGCTCAGACGTGTCCAAACAGGCTGCCGACATGATCCTGCTGGATGACAACTTTGCTTCTATTGTCACTGGAGTAGAGGAAGGTGAGAGAACACAAAGAGCAGAGATACATAATGAACGGGTATGAACGTGAGGAGTTAGATGCCTTCGTATTATTTTGTGTATTCATGGGTAATGTTAAGTCCTTCCTTACAGGTCGCCTCATCTTCGATAACCTGAAGAAGTCCATCGCTTACACTCTGACCAGCAATATCCCAGAGATCACCCCGTTCCTCCTATTCATGTTGATCAACATCCCACTGGCTCTGGGTACCATCACCATCCTCTGCATTGACCTGGGAACTGACATGGTAACATGAAGATATTGTCAGTAAACAGAACAAAAGTAGGGAAACTGCTGCTTTGTGGTGCTTTTCATGTGTTTCTGACTTGGTGTGCATCCATGGGGCTGGAGAGACGCTGCTTCTGACATCTCTGACTCACAGTAGATCTTAAACCGTGTCATGGTTTACCTGAGGTGTGACAGTCTGAATATTACCTGTGTGAGCATCCAAACAACAAATCAAGAGAGGTCGTACTGAATGTATGTACATTACCAGACCACTAGGTGGCCCCGTTGTCACTGGAGAAACGAGAAAACGTCGATCAGTTCCTTGAGAAGTTGCACTTCACTTTCAAGTTGCTGTCATTACAGTACTGACTCACCTCCTCTCAGCAACAGAGCAAATGGAATTACCGTAATGACAGCGACATGACTGTCTGCCACTTTCAGGAACTGATCGACATTTCCTCCTCCTAGCTCCTTCTTGGCACCAGGTAGGGGCCCCCAGTGACACTTCTCAGCTTTCAGGAACCGTTCAACACTGATAGTCCGATAGCACAAATAGTCACATACGCCAGGATGCTATCATGCTAGCATGAATGTAGCACGGGGGACACCATCGGTGTCAAGGGGTTAAAAAGGAGCTGCAGTTAAAGATGGACGATATCTGTCTCACTCTCTCTTCCCTCAGGTACCAGCCATCTCTCTTGCCTATGAGAGGCCGGAGAGCGATATTATGAAGCGTCAGCCGAGGAACCCAGAGAGGGACAAGCTGGTCAACAAGAGACTGATCAGTATCGCCTATGGACAGATTGGTCTGTGCTCCGTGGGGACGAGTCCTTCCTACTTTCATTGGAGATAGTGGTGTCCACGCAATGATTCTGCTAAACACCGGTTACTTCTGTAGTCAGTCAACAGCGCCATCTGCAGGCTTTGGGATGACACAAAGGTTCAAGAGCTCAGTGAGGCAGAGCTGAACTACTTGTTGATTGTTCTCTGTCTGTGTGCAGGTATGATTCAAGCTCTTGGTGGGTTTTTCACCTATTTTGTCATCATGGCTGAAAACGGCTTTTGGCCATCTGAGCTCGTTGGCATTCGGCTCAACTGGGACGATCGCTCCATCAATGACCTGGAAGACAACTACGGGCAGCAATGGGTACGGGACACCTGACACGAGACATCACACCTCATGTGATCCGTCCTTGCCACTCAGAGGGTCACGGCGTCGCTCTCCCTCCGTGTTCCCCCTGCACAGACGTATGAGCAGCGGAAGATCGTGGAGTTCACCTGCCACACTGCCTTCTTCGTCAGCATCGTGGTGGTGCAGTGGGCCGACCTCATCGTCTGCAAGACCAGACGCAACTCTGTGTTCCGGCAGGGCATGAAGTAAGAGCTTGGTTGTAAATGTGATGGGCACAGAGTGGCACACTCCCACTCCCGTTCAGCAGTTCCTCCTGAAGTGTCTCCTGAAGCGCCAGACTCCCCTTGGAAATCTTGACATTTTAGAAATGGAATGATGGAGATGAACATGGATTTCAACATCTTCTAGACATTTGTTACTGATCTAACGAACGTCATTGATCTCTGTCGGTTGAAACCACTGGACGTCCACTGTGTAAATCCATCGTCAGGGAATCCGTAGAGGCGCTCGTGTTCTGCTCCGTCTCCGTTCTCTCTCTTGTGTCATAGTGAATCTTGATGAGTGAGAGGCAGGATCAGCCCGTCTGGGAATCACGCTGAAGCACGTCTCCCTCCCCGTTGTTTTTCTCCTTCAGGAATAAGGTTCTGATCTTTGGCCTGTTTGAGGAAACTGCTCTTGCTGCGTTCCTGTCCTACTGCCCCAGAATGGACGTGGCACTACGGATGTACCCTCTCAAGTAAGCGACATCCCACGTCACATTACAGTTACAACTGAGGGGGTGTCAACACAAATGGCCTCTTACCTTTATTGTAACCCTTCAAACAGATCCAGTGGTTGCAGACGTACTCTTGTATCATGGGTATGACGTTTTGGAGCGGAGGCCTGAAAAATAGCTCAGGACCTAAAAGGGTTAAATGGCCGCGCACCCGCCTACCCCTCTGACCTGATGGGCCTCTTCTGGCCACCCCAGAATTGAGTTGATGGATGTTTTCAGTGTGACACGATGTCTTCCTTCACTTTGTTGCGTTGTTGTTAGTTGGTATGGTACGGAGGTCCCTGGTTCGATTCCGTCTGTTTTCTACCTGTGTCTGTGTGGGTTCTCTCCGGGTTCTCCGTCTTCCTCCCACCTCCAAAAACATGCTGTGACTACAAACGACCCGTAGGTGTGAATGTGAGTGAGAATCTGTCCTGGTGACTCGTCCAGGGCGAGTCCTGACGTGTCCCCGTTGACAGCTGGGTTCAACCGCGACCCGTAACCAGAGCAAGCTGTGGCTGGGTGAATGAATGAATGAATGAATGAATGACTTATCAAATTAGTTGTATTTGTTTACTGGATATATCCGTGACAGTTGTCTGGTCTTTCTAGGGGCTCGATGCATCGCTGGGAGACTTTGAATCGATCTTTCCTCGGTCTCGGCGGTTCCGTTGCTCACTCACCTCTCCCTCCATTTGTCCTTCAGACCCGCCTGGTGGTTCTGTGCCTTCCCGTACAGTTTCCTCATCTTTGTTTACGACGAGGTACGAAAATTCA
>CAAKHB010001924.1:142340-180840 GCA_901007665.1 Aeoliscus strigatus | reverse complement strand
GACCTGCAAAACAAATGTCAAACCGGTTTCATCGTTCTGCCACGTGCGCGCAGCGGAGAGGAGGCGCGCGAGCCGCGTGACCGTCGATCGATCGGTGATTTTGCGCAGAAGAAGAAGAAGCTGATTGTTTGTTTCTGCAGCGACTGGAGCCGCAGGATGCTGCTGCTGCTGCTGCTGCTGCTGCTCGCGTCGGGCAGTGGGCTGCAGTACGCGGCGGGACTCGACCCCCCCGGCGGCGGCAGCAGCGGGGAAACGGGGCTGAGGAGGGACGTGAACCAAACCATCAGCTCCAGGCTGAAAAGGAAAACTCTGGCCGTGGACTTCGCAGTTCCGTCCCTGCTGCGCTCGAACCTGGAGCAGCTGGTCCACGCGCCTCTGACCGGACCCTGTGTCACGTCCGGCGCGTGTCCGTCGGTGCAGGCGAACCTCAGGATGCTCTGCGTTCCTCTCCAGAAAACCATCTCCGTCTTTGCTGAGCACCAGTCTGCGGGGGCTGCGGGGGGGAACAAGTCTGCCGACGGCCGCGTCTCCAAGCAGCGGTCCAAAGTTGTGAAACTGGGTCCGTCCAGAGCCAGCCGGAAGTCCAACCAGGTGCTGGTGGAAATAGGAGAGGATCTCATCCGGACGGGGTGCGGGGGTCTGTCTGTGGACCCGGAGGCTCCTGCGTCCACCCTGGACATGGACCTCACCTCCATCCTGGAGTGGTGGCTCGGGGCGGACGGAGGCCGACTCCGGGTCCGACTCATGCCCGAGAGGAAGGCGCAGGTTCCCGGGGTGGAGGATTGGTACACGGCCGCGATACGAGCCGCAGACCCGCGCCTCTCTCTGCACATCTCCTCCAGGGGTGAGTCACACACACACACACACACACACACACACACACACACACACACACACACACACACACACACACACACACACACACACACACACACACACACACACACACACACAGTGTTTCTCATGTCTGTCGTGACTTACAGGTTACATTATGACCTTCCTCACCGTCCTCACCATCACTCTGATGATTGGCTCCACCGCCTTCAGCAACTGGTGGCTCAGTTTCTGGCTGGGGAAGGGTGCAGGGGTGAGTCACACACACACACACACACACACACACACACACACACACACACACACACACACACACACACACACACACACACACACACACACACACACACACACACACACACAGGTCTTGCTACTCCATTCACAACACCCCTTTATTGACATGATACACTCCTCCAAGTAATTGAAAACCCTTGACATCAGAACGATCCAAGAACCTTCAGAACAACATCCAGACATAAATGTGTTTGTTTATTTCCAACACAGTTGGCCAACAACACGTCGGACCAGGGGGACATCTCCAAGAACCCAGACCTGAGCTTCTACCAGCTGGTTTATGGAATGATGGTGGTTGTCATGGTGACACTGGCCCTCATCAAATGTTTCTTCTACACTCACGTCACCCTGAAAGCCTCCTGTAAACTCCACGATACCATGTTTAAGAAGGTACTGTGACTGCTCACACTAGAAGTGCCTTCAGTTCCCTGAGGAGCTGTTTTGAAGTTTTGTCGTCGTTTTTTTTTTCCCAACCAGATCATCGCCAGTCCCATGAGTTTCTTTGACACAACACCAACTGGCCGCATTCTCAACCGCTTCTCCAAAGACCAAGAAGAGGTGGACACTGTGCTCCCTCTCCACATGGATCCCTTCATGCAGTTTTCTCTGCAGGTGACCTTCACCATCGTCATCATCGCAGCTGTCTTTCCTCCGATGCTGGTCGCTGGAGCAGTTATGGGAGCATTGTTCATCCTCGTTCTCTTGTGAGTATTTCTGGTTGGATTTTGATTGGAATCAGTAGTAGACTGGATTGTTCCTAACTACCAAGCCCTGATGGCATGAAAGAGATGACTTGTATGTCTGAGCTGGGGAGGAGGAAGAGGGCCTGAGATGATGTGGCCAAAAGATTGAGGAACGAGAGAGAAGATGATAGAGTGATCAGTCCTTCATCCTTCATGTAGAGTTGATGGTCACACGTCCTTGTTTGTCTTCCACCTTTGGCTCAGTTATTCATCTCAGCAGCTTACAACTGTTTAACTCTGAGGTATGAGGCAGTGCCTCCCCCCCCCCAAACACACACACATACACACACACACACACACACTCATAGCCGTTATTGTAGACGCTCATGATAGTGGGGGTTCTCCTTTTAGTCGTCAGTTTCACTGCGTTCTGCTTCTTGTTTTGCACATTTCTAATACTGAGATCAAATCGATGACATCATTGACCAAATGAAATATATCAAGAGATTTCCATCGAAGTAAATCACTGATTATCATTCGTTTACTTTCAGCATGTTCCAGAGGAGCATTCGTCAGATGAAGAGGATGGAGAACATCAGTCGTTCTCCCTGTATTTCCATAACCACCTCCACCCTGCAAGGCCTCAGCACCATCCACGCCTACAACATCAGAGACAGTCACATTCAACTGTGAGACGACACAAATCACTTCAGCCACATCGTCTCTGATTAGTAGTGATGCTGTGCACATGAACATTGAGAGTGGTAACCTCCTTGTATGTCCCATATTTCCTGCCCGTCAGTCAGTTGTGTTGTCCACTCCTTTATTGTAGTTATCTCCCATCTCAGTGCTCCGAGTCACCGGTTACAGTCCACGGTCTGTCCACTCTGTCCACGGTCGACACGTCATTCCCTTCCTCTCTTTGCCACGTTCTAGGTTCAAGACCCTGAACGACATCAACTCCAACCAGTTCTTACTGTTCCACTCTGGGACCCGCTGGCTGTCCTTCAGGCTCGACGTCATGGCCGTCGTCATGACCCTGTTGGTGTCTCTCTTCGTGGTGCTCAGCAGTAATGACTTCATCAGCCCGGCGTTGAAAGGCCTGGTCATGTCCTACACCATACAGGTACCTTCACAAACGTCCGGCCCTTTGTCACAGACGCATTGCGAGTAACATGTTTGTGTTTTCCAGTTGACGGGTATGTTGCAGTTTGTGGTGAGGCAGTCGACAGAGGTGGAGGCGAGGTTTAACTCGGTGGAGAGGCTGCAGGAGTACATCAAGGTCAGACACAGCCCCTCCCAACGTTGAACCTATACAGAACCTGGGGCACACCTGCTGCCGAACACGACTGCGAGGACCCCCCTCCCTCCCAACTTTCAAATTGCTGTCTGTGTGTGTGTGTGTGTGTGTGTGTGTGTGTGTGTGTGTATGTGTGTGTGTGTGTGTGTGTGTAGGGATGTACGTCAGAGGCTCCCAGACACATTAAGGATGCTCAAGTCCCACAGGACTGGCCAAAGAGTGGCGCCATCGCCTTCAAGGGCTATAAGATGAGGTACAGACAGAACACACCCGTCGTCCTGAACGGACTCGATTTCCTCATCCAACCTGGAGAGAAGCTGGGCATCGTGGGGAGGACAGGTTCTGGTGAGGAGTTGTTTCATCCAGCTGACGGGTTGGGTTTCATTTCAAACTGGAATCAGAAACACTGATACTGAAACGTCCAGAAGAGAGCAGACATGTGATACTACATACTGTACATATGCTGACATAGTTGAGTGATGTTGTTCTGAGAAGAATATCATCTCGCACAGAGGTCAACAGAGGTCGACAGAGGTCAAAATGAGACATTTGTGTCTGTGTCCAGAACAGAGTCACACAGTGTTGTCTAGCTCTGTGTGTGTGTGTGTGTGTGTGTGTCATTCTGTGCTGTGTGTCTACAGGGAAGTCCTCGTTAGGGGTGGCTCTGTTCAGGCTGGTGGAGCCTGCAGCAGGAACCATCCTGATAGATGGTGTGGACATCACGGCCATCGGTCTGCAGGAGCTGCGCAGCAAACTGTCCATCATCCCCCAGGACCCGGTGCTGTTCATCGGCACAGTCAGGTAAACACAGCCAGCATATATAGAATGTGTCCAACTATCAGAGGGGGGGGGCACTCACTGATGAACGGTGTTCACATACAGGTACAACCTTGACCCCTTCGACAGCTACAGTGACGAGGAGATCTGGGCAGCGCTGGAGAAGACCTACATGAAGGGCTCGGTACGTCCGCCGCTGACAGCTGCAGCTCACACACCGACGGACATGTTTGTTCAGTCGGACCAGCCAACATCCTGGACTTGTGTAAGACGTGACTTGTTTTGTGTCGTCAGGTCTCTCGGCTGGAGGGGGGGCTTCAGGCGCCGGTGATAGAGAACGGAGAGAACTTCTCTGTCGGAGAGAGACAACTGCTGTGTATGGCTCGAGCGCTGCTCCGCAACTCCAAGGTGCGATGATCCATGATTATCGAACACAACAAAGACCGTCTATGTTTTCATCCACTCTGTTGTCACAGGTGATTTGTTACATTGTACACAACACTAGGGGGCAGACATCAGCCCTCTATGGCCAATGAATCACCTACTAACTTCACACTAACCAGTCCAGTGTTGTGTCTACTTCTACTTCTGTCAACGTGTGGCTGAAACACCTGATTTCTTCTATTGGCTGTGTGTACATTACGTACTGTATCTCGTGGTATTTGTACGTCACTAACCTCATTCAAAGCAGCGTCGGCAGCTCCGTGGGAATGTGGAGGGGGGAAATGTCTCATGTCAAACGTTTGTTACATGAAGGATACAACTGGGAAGTCGGTAGCGAAGCAGCACTGTGTGAGGCTCATCCTCCTGTGTTGGATCTCTGGGATGAAACAGCATCAGAGGTTGCGTTACACTTCACCATACACCCATCCTCTCTCTCAGTCAGCTACACCACCATAACATCCTAGCAACAGCTCCTCACCGGCTGTGAATTGAATCCAACGCCCCTCCTAGCAGACATCCTGGTAACTGTCCCCACCCGTTGTCCATCAGATCATTCTGTTGGACGAGGCCACAGCGTCCATCGATGCAGAAACTGACTCTTTGATCCAGAACACCATCAAAGATGCCTTCCAGGAGTGCACCATGCTCACCATCGCCCACCGCATCAACACCGTAATGCACGCCGATCGCATTCTAGTCATGGACAATGGAGAGGTAACAGACACATACAGATGAAGTTTTGTGACGTTCTGAACTTCCGTTAATCACGTGTGTCTGTGTTTGCGTCTTCAGGTGGCAGAATTCGACAATCCAGATACTCTGTCTACACGACCGGACTCTCTGTTCTCCTCACTTCTGATGGCTGCAAACACCATGAACACTTGACCCAAAGAGATGACACCCACCCAGTCATCTCTGCAGGATGATGGGTGGGAATGGAGCACATTACAGCAGTGAAGGGACGGTTCACAAATGTTTATTACATTTCAAATTGTGTGTTTATTTGTGTGTCGTCTGACTAGCAAAGACAGTGTTCTTCTATACATGATGATATATATGTGATGTATATTTAAAACAACTGTATTTATTGATTTGTCTATGCCTGTGCTTACTGCCCACTGCACATACATACATACAAATGCTAAATGCGTGTACAATCAGAAATATTCTGTACAACTCAAGTCACAGTAACTCATGCAGATACAATGTTGTAGCTGATGGAAACTAAAAAAAAAATAAAAACAATATTTCTAAGGGTGTTTGCACTTTGTGGCAGTGAAAACCTTCAGACGGTTTAATTAAATGTGTGATGGTGCCTCAGACTCCAACTGGACCTGCTGAAGGATGATATGAGAGCCCCCCCTGGAGGAGCATTATGTTACTATGTCATGTTACTATAATCACTGCAAATGAAGCGGTGTGATTGTCTGAAACACATTCAGAGGCGATCTAATAGAGCATGTGATGCACATCGAAATCCATTTTCACAGGAGATGGGAATGACCTGCTGCGCGCTGTAGTTTTGTCTGCAAACACCAACCGCAGTGCAGATTAAACCTGTTTGATTTCACGCTAACTGGAGACAACAGAGCGCAAGTGAGCTGGACGTGTTGTCTGGTGAATCCCAGATGAAGGTGTGAAGGACACACTCACAGGACTTAATGTCCATCATTGGCGATGCCTGTGGTCTTTTTCTAGTGTTCCCTCAACCGAGCTAAAAGAGCCCAATTGGATTTGTGGATGTTTGTTATATGTCTTTTTTTGGTTACATCTAATTCTTTAGATAAGCTCATGTCATTGATACCACCTACAGCACAATCCACCCTAAATGGAGTGAAGGTTTTCGGCTTGACATTTTATTTTCCAGCAGTGTTCTGATTGAACACACATGATGGCACCAGAGGTCTTGCTTTTTGTTTTCTTCTACGGACTGACTGATGATAGAACAAACCGTGTTTGTTCTATCATCTAATGATAGTCCAGTGTGTGGTTTCCTATGACGCCGCGTTACAGCATAATGGAAGTCACAACTGTGTCCAGTGCAATGAGGGTGGTAATGAAGGATTCACGGCGAAGAATGAAAATCTCTCCTGTTGCTGACACTGACGTTCAAATGCCAACACATCTTGTGTTCTCAAGTGGAGCTGAGCCGGTTCAGTCCCTTTCCCATGTTGGTTCCACACAGTCAGCCCAGATGTGGCAGTGGACCAGTGTTTGTGGAATGTGGTGTGTAATAAGTACTCCTCACTAAAAGACATTTAAGAAAGAACTGACAACAAAAATATGGGATTTTGTCTCATATTTGACAGACAATAACAATCTGAAAATGATCAAATGAAGGGTAAATAACAACCAGTAGTGTGGAAGAGCAGCATGTTACAATACCAGCAGTAGAACACAGTAGTGTCTGGAGTAAAGGCAGACATGAACCAAACCAAAGTCAGGAACGCCAGGTGCCAGTCTTTCACAGGAGTTCAACACCTGGACTCGTTTGTCTGTTTGACACCGAGGATACTGGGGAAACAGAAGGAAGAACTGCTAATACTTCACGTTCCCTTACTGTCAGCTTGCCGCCCTGCTAGATAGGAAAATGTTTCGGGTTTGTTTTGACGGGGTTTATTTCAACGTGATAGTGGGTGTAAATCTTGAAATAACAGACACATTCGATTTAAGCAGAGTGTCAGAGAGTAAATAAACAATTATGAGCAAAAAACACATTAGATGCTCTTATCCAATGGTAAAACGAAACCTGTGAGCCTAGTCACAAGGCTCCAGCTCCTTCAGGCAAACACTGAATAAATCATCAATGGATCTGTTATTAAACTGATAGCACTTCACATGCTGTGTCAGCGACTTGAAGGTTATAGGGTTCGCCCTTTCATATTATTTCACTAATACAAGGGACACCTGGTGCACACAGGGGTTAACTGAATACTCAAGTACATAGGTACTTGGGTGCAGTACCAAAAACATGACTTTTTACTTCACTGCATGCACGCACATACACACTTTTATAGGCCTATATGTTTATTTTCTTTCTTTCTTTCTAATCATGATTGTTGTTGTTGTGACTACATTTACGTTTATTTTTAATCTAATTCTCTTTCTGTTAGCTAGATGCCCTGTAGAAACCACTACTTGCCACGACATTGCACTTTCTTATCTTCACAGCATTAAGAGTT
The DNA here is from genome assembly GCA_901007665.1 of Aeoliscus strigatus. Classification (NCBI taxonomy): domain Eukaryota; kingdom Metazoa; phylum Chordata; class Actinopteri; order Syngnathiformes; family Centriscidae; genus Aeoliscus; species Aeoliscus strigatus. The sequence goes on along the minus strand of CAAKHB010001924.1, from coordinate 173,326 downwards.
ACTACTAAGATATGTGGCATGAAGCAGTAAAACAAACTACCTAACCATTTACATAAGTACAGGTAGATGAATTAGTCAAGTGGGGAACTAATTGGCAGTGATGTAAAGACACTCATTTGTGGTAGAAGTCCTGTGTGACGCTCGGGGGGCGGGGCTTAACCTCCCCTCCGCTGCTGGCGGCTGGATGACTTTTCTCAAACCTAACGGACCGAGTCGAGGACCTGACCGTGTGTCTGCCGTCTGTCTGCTGGCTGTCTGTCTGCCCGACACACTTCAAACCACCTGGAGCTATCGGGGGGACTGACGGGTAAGTTGGAGAAAGGCTGTTAACTGTGTGTCTGCTGACGGCAGCTACTAGCTTAACGCTACTCGTTCCCGGATGATGATGATGATGATGATGATGATGATGATGATGATAGCGACTTCTAACTTATTAAACATCCAAATATGACAGAAAACACCGGCCACAGCAGTAGAGGCTTTCCACGGACCCCGTACGCCGTTTAGTGTCTAGTTTATGGCTCAACCTGTGTGTCATACTTGTTGTACGAAGAGTTTGATGAAGCTCTGATCAGGACGACGTCCCAGCTGCTAGCGGATGTAGCCCCGGTTAGCTCGGCCGGTTTGACGGGATGCTCCGTCAAAGTGTCACCGTTTGAAAAGACAAAAACAAACTAAACAAACACTGCCTCACAGTTCAGATGTGTCATAGAGTCAACGCAGCCAACACTCACATATCAAATACTACGGTATTAAAGTATTACAGTACATTAAAATACTCCAAAAAGTAGGATCCTCATTCTGATGGACCCTGTCTGTGTGATGATCTTGAAGACGTTCAGTGGTGACTGGGTTTGATAATCGATTGTCTCTTATTTCAATGTCTACATATATTACAGATACTGAATACAAGGAGATGCTGACCTGCCTTCATGTTCTCCAGGGACATGCTTTCATTAGAAATATTGATATCAGTGATAATTTGTTGAGTCCTGGTATTTTTGATGTGGAGATAAGTAGCTGCACACAGGTTTTGGTGTCATGTTAATATTTGCAGTGCATTTGAACGTCATTTTATTAATAATGTTTTTATTCATGAAAGTGTTATAACATAGCGTGTTAACTGTCTTGATGGGAAGCAGTAGGTGATGGATGTCGTTGTTTGATGTTAAACATACATTGATATTGGTAGATGGATGTTGAATATTTGATTTACCAGTTGTCAAGCTGATTTCCTGCCCACATATGTCCCATATGACTTCAACCTCTGATCAGACAATAGAAGAACACCAATCTTCATTCAAAGACAACTTGTTTGGAGACATGATGATTCACTGACTGAATGATGGATCATGTCATCGATCTGTTTGTTCCTCTTTGACTCCACCTCTCCACCATCTTTTGAGAAGGTTGGTGTGGTTTATGCAAACTCCTGCTGACAGCCCCTCTCTGGTTCTCTGGTGCCTCGTCCCTCTGCTCTTTGTTTTCATATTTCATTAGCAGTGCTCCCAGCATGTAGCATCGCCTTCAATTAGCCTGCCTGTCAGCAGATTGGCGCTGGCTGTCTGCTGCCTCCAGCAATTACAGTTTCCAGGGGACAGGTAATCAGGTCACAAGTCACCCTGTCACCCTGTCACCCTGTCACCCTGTCAGGCTGCTGGGAACACAAGGAGCCTGCACTGGAAGAACGCAACCGTCTGCGGCCCATTAGCTCTTCCACATGCCCTGGATACTGTCTGGAGCTGTCAGGGCTCTGCTCCTGCACAGTCATAGATTTCTGTGGGACAGGATGCAGGGGGTATTCTCTGGATTGAGAGTAAAAGAGCCACTTGTCTTCTTTCCAGTCTCAAAAGACACCAAACCTTTCTGTGCTGTAATGAACCAATGACACTCAGTAGTGGGTGCTGACCGATGAAACCATAAGTCACAGTTTTAGCCCAGAAAACATGGATGCAACTCAACAACTGGAGCTATTACATATAAACTGAAACATTTTCATAAATAACATTCGAGGTTGGATAATTCTCTGTCGAGAATTTAAAACCTATGACAAAATCACCACAGTTGTGATTGATTTATCTTTTGCTGTTTATATGGAAAATATCATGTAAGAGAGACCATTAGCTGCCCTGTGGACTGAATCTCCAGCTCCGGTCTCACAGTGGATGTGTGTGACAAACTGGAGACGGACTGACCTGTGTCTGTGAGCCCTGGTGCGACAGTCTTAACGTACGTTTGCTCACTGTCAGATTGCTTTCTTTGTGTGTCTGTGTATAGTCCATGTTTTCCTCAGCGGTATTTCCTTCCCTAGTTTCCTTAATGATAGAATATTTGCAGCCTTGTGGTAAACAGAAATAGCAACACTTCTGAAGGACAAGCTTCTCTTTTTGCACCACAGCCTGAAGAAATAGAGGCTGCACTGTATGTGTGTTTGTGTGAAAGACTATTTCCAGCCCTCATGACTTTCAGACGGACTTGTTTTTTTTTTTTTTTCTTGTTGATTACATGGCCTACTCCAGCTAACGCAGGCTTCTCTTGTGCAGACTAATGCATTGCTCATCCAGTATGATTAGCTGTGGTGATGCCTGGCGAAACTGATGACATGCTACATCAAACACAGCGGAGAGGAGGGGAGTTTTACTGGTGGCGTTGGTGGTGGAGGTTGTAGTGGTGTGCTTGTCAACTGTCTGTGCTGATAATCATGTACATGCAGATGTGATTATGGAACAACGCATTTTCTTCCCTTTAAGGCGTAAACATTTATGAGGATGAATACAGACGTGTCGTACATGCATTGGCGTCAGTTTGGGTTGAAAGGTGATTGGTGCAGAGATGTCCAGGATACAGAGAAACATCATGGGTTCAGTTACACTTCAAAGTTCATCCCCAGTCTCAGTCTGTCGAGGGTAAAAAACTGCACTGTGATTAATGGACTCTGAAGAAGACAGTCGGCCTGTCAAATTTATCAGCTGCCATTCATCAAGTCCTCTCTAGAAAAAGGGCAGGTAACAGTGTTGAATCGTGTACGCCCAGCTCCCATCTGTTGGTACTGTATTATTATTATTATCAGAAGTATTTTATTTTACTTTCTTCCTGACAACTACAGCTCCAGCCATGAAAGGAATGTGAATATAAGACCATATTCTACAGGGTCAGGGGAGAAAATGGATAAAAAACTAAAAGCGGATCTATCACCTTCACATTTTCTCTCCTCTCCTGCCAGACATCTGTCTGCAGGTCGTCTGACCGCAGGGCCACACGATTACACTCAATAAATACTGTAATCAAATAAAACAATTTCCAAATATTAGCCTGCCAATCTACGTTCTCGCAGTCATATAAACCAGCCCTTGTTGCTCTCAGTGAATTGGTTTCCCTCATGGCTGCCAGTTCAAACAGTGTACTGGGTTGATGGCAGTTGGACTTGGCTTCATTAAATTCAGTGTTGAATTTCACTGACAGGGTTGAACACTGGAATATCAGCTGGCTCTATTTACAACTCTAACGCCGAAAAATTGGTTTGCCCAAAGTAAAGTAGTATTATGAATTAAAAAAAAATACATTGTTGATGCAAAACAGTTGTTGTTGGGGAATTTCGTTGCCACAAACTTTGACACGATGAGTATCTGTGGTTTGCACAAAACATCTGGTGACGTGATTGTCCTGTATATAGTTTGCACATTTACTTTCTTATCACACATGAATTCCTGTTGATTTGAAATAGATATGCAGCATGTTACACCACACCTCACAGTTATCGTGAACTCACATTTTCAAATTACAGATTAAAAAAAAAAATATCAGTACACTCTTCCCACGGTGCCTCTCACTGTGTGACATTCATACTGGGGGGAGGAACTGACTGAACTCTGATTGTCCCCTGTATAAATTAACGTGAAGATGTGTGAGAGAAGAGGAGGTGTGGGGGAACGAGTTGGGAAGGGGGTTGGTGCAGATGGTTTCCTGCAGGACCCTGAGGATAGCGGCCTCAGATCTACTTATGCCGCTTTACAACATTAAAAGGAACATATCACTTTGCTGAAAGCACAGAATTTCTATGAGAGCAGGAACAAACGAAAACGTTAAAGAATTCATTTCAATATCATTTAGTAGATCAAAAGACTGGGCTCAGGCTCCAGACTCTTCTCCTCGCTGATGCCGCTGTGTGGATCTTTTCTGCACTGGCGTTGGATTTACAGGATGTGACCGATGCGTGGTCTTTTACTGAGCAGAGAGAATTTCACTCCCTGACTCTGCTGGTGTTGATGCTTCAGCATCCATCGATAAAGACACAGTGATGTAGGGAGGAATGGACACAGTCGGGGTCCAGGAAAGTGAGACGAGACACGATGTACGTGAAAGATGATAGGATAATTCAGTTGTCTTAGCCTTTATGTCAATCCAGTGATGGGGATTTTCAAATAAAGTGTGTTAACACAGCATCCGGCTGTGCTGTAAAATACAAAACCTAAACTTCACCTTCTAATTAACCTAGCTCACAGGGACATGTTGAATCTGTTGAAATAACCAACAGGAAGACTACGATCGTATACGTAATGTGTCAAGAGTAACATTTAAAGTGAATCTTGTGTCAAATCAGATTTTATTTTGGTAATCAATTAATAGCGTGACCTATCAAATTCTTCAAGTAGTTGTTTTTTTTTTTTTTAGGAACGTCCAAATTCTCGGAACCTTTTTAAATGTAGATGTAGACGTTCAGCCAACAACAATTGACCAAACGCCTTGATTTATTGAAAAAAAATGTATACAAAAACTATATTATTATCCATTGATTATATTAATCAGTAAAAATGCTTGTTCTTTGCTGTCCTAGTAACTACCGACAGACAGAAAATGTAATTGATACAGCATATAAAGACCATATCCATAACTGTCATCGCACCCTTCCATCTACGTACTGGTTCACATTTAAGAAAGGAGCAGAGAGCGACAAAGTACATGAGAATATTAAAGGTTCATTTTGTGTTTTGTTTCTTGTTTCACTGGAAGCATGTGGACGTTTCACAGCACAGCTTGTGTTTCAATCTGTGTGGGCATGACATCAGTGTCTCTGTGTTGAGACAGGAAAATCTTATCCCACAGCCACCGTCGTAAAAGCAACACAATAATGAAATGACATCACAGTGGCGGGTGATTAAATGAGCAGACTGCTGTCTTGGACTTTTTTTTACAAGTCTGGGAAATTGTGTGTAACGCTGCAGCATACAAATGTCAGTGAATGCAGATTTCATTTCACACATTCATTGTCTGATTTGTACTTGCATGTTCACCATGGCCGGACGGAACATTTCTGGGCTCTCTCAAACCAAACACAATGGTTTCTTCATTTTCTGCCCTGGAGTGCAGGGTGTTACTGCCTTTGACAGTTTAAGCTGCCTAATCTGCGCAGCCTTTAGCTGGGCATTAAGTGGCCGCACAGCCTGGAGAGGAAGATGAGTTTCAATTATTACATTTCAGGCAAAAACTAATTATATGTCTGACCTGCAAAGCAGCAGAGGCGAGCGTCCAATACTCAAGAGCTGCATGATAGCCTGTCGGACTGGCTGATGAATTCATTTCAGTCTGTGCTGGACTGCAAACAGCAAGCTGCACAGTGTTTTCTGTATTTTCTTAACAAGCCAAGAACAATGTAGTATTGTCTCTATCTAGTATTTTTTTAAGTCATTGACCAGATTTGTAATGAGACACATTTGCAGCTGGAGTTATTAGTTGTGAGTATATATTGTGCCATGAATTATTTGCATGAGAAAATACCAATTCCATTGCTGTTTTGTATGGCTGCATCTCCATTTCCTGCAATTTAATAATAATAATAATAATACATTGGTTTTATGTAGCGCTTTTCTAAATACTCAAAGAGGCTTAACAAATGGGTAAATGAGGCAGTCAGGTAACATGGGTAAGTTCATAAATTGTCATGTACCTTCCCAACATCAAAGAAACATAATATCCAAGAGTTGTGTCGAGGGTCAGTGGCCCTCACATGAAGGGCTTCTGTACACAGGTAAGCGCTGAAACACTACAGCCAGTAAACAAGCCTGATCTCACTCCACCTCCCTCAGGGAGCAGGTCCACCACACAGCCCACCACATGTTTATCAAGTGTACAAGTCCCCCTAAGAACTTTTATAAAAACTCCATTTATGAGAACTTGAAAGAATGTCCAGGCACATTCTCTGTCAGTCCACATGGCTTTGCCTCGACCAAAGAAAGCTTTCTCTCTCTCTCTCTCTCTCTGTCTCTCTGCTGATGGATACAATCTAAATAGGGACCAGGAAGAGGGACCAGCTTGTGTGTGAAGTGGAGGAGAGGAAAGACTGATGCTTCAGGGAAGATAAAGATCTAACAAGGAATATAATCATCTGTCCTTTGCAAACAGCGATGGAACAAGGAGTTTCTCATCTGTGAAAGTCAGCGTGATCGTCTCTGCACTGCAGCCGTCATAACCCTGTGAACCAGAATCATGTTGACTGTTTTCCATGTTGCAGACGGCGGTGTGTTTGATTGAGAAGGTTAGCTGGTGCATACTGGGTAACATCAGCTTGAAACCTCATTGATCCGCAGTTGGAGAGACTGCAGCAGAGGTCACTGCGGGGTCAACACAATTAAAGATGAACGCGTAGTCTCTAATGAGGAGCATGGATGAAAGCGATGCCAATTACTTTACGCGGTGTAGTGCTGAAAACAACCTGGCGCTGTGAAGACCCAGCACGATTAACCTTCAGCAGCTCCTACTTTGTTTGTTCTTCTCAAAACAAGATGTTATTGGAGGCCGTTAATTAGCGCTCATGATGAAACCATTTTTTGGAACGTGTTATTTTTCTTCTGACCCTTGATGATTGGGTCAACAGGTCAGTGTCACAGGCACTGTATTTACTTTTGGTGGCCACGCACTTGATGATCAGGATGGTGGTTTGTTGCCAACAATGAGGATTGTCTGATTGTCCAGATGATCCTTTTGAGTGTTTAATCCCACCGATTTGTGAAGAAGAATGATGGAATATTTTGCAGAGACCAGTTCAACAAGGTGCATCACCAACCTAATGTTCCACTTGCGTGTATCAGTGTACCAAACTATATAAACTCTTGTGATTCCGTCCCCTCAGCCACAACTTGAGTTCTTGGTCACCAGTCTTACATGACAAATGGAGAAGAATTTAGTGGAGATGTAATCAGTCCCTGAAAACAGTTTTATAATTTAAATTAAAACCACCATTAAACCCACCATGCACTTATACTGAATATGTATTGTAGTGGATGGGACCTCCATTTACCAAACAACAATGAGGACACTTTGCTATTGTATCAACACAAACGATATAAAATCCTTTGCACTGCAGCTTTAGAAAGTGTGTTTCACACTCTCCCAAAGAGTCGTCGTGCTTCCAAAGAGCCACAAGAATTGGATTTCATGGATGAGATAAAGAAGAGAGTGTTTTCTGTGTGGTTTTCTCTGGAGGCTTAGCATTTCTGTATCCGCTGTGTGTGTGTGTGTGTGTGTGTGTGTGTGTGTGTGTGTGTGTGTGTGTGTGTGTGTGGTATCTCAAAGCTAAAGAGGTGTTGAGAAGGTCATAACAGAAAGAAGAATGCAGTACTGTTACTGTAGTTAACTTTTGTTTCCTTTGAATAAAGGGAACAAACCATTGTTTGTAATGCAGTGTATTTGTCCAGTACTGCTGAGATATATGAGAGATTTGTCCATGTAGGAAACTGTCACACATGACAAAGAGCCTGAGAGCATTCAGGCTGTAATGAGTGTTTGTATATTCTCCCACACCTCACTGACTTTTTGACTTTGACTGTCTCATTTTAAAGTGGATTTTGGTTGATGTTGACATTCAGCTTAGTGTTTGCGTTGTTGCAAACAGGATTGTATTGATTCTCACTTCACCCGGATAGAGTTTCTGCCTTAGTAACATATTACACCTGCATCGATCAGGACATGTTGTCTGAGAGGCATGTGTGTGAAAGATGTGGAGCACACATTGCAGCCTGCAACACAGGTTGAGTTTGACAAAGACGAAGCAGACAACTGGATTATGTATTTTATTTTGATGTTATATTTTGTTCATAGCTATCACAGCACACAGTCATGACACATGTCATGTCATATATATTAGGTGAGGCTAACAGGCTCTGTGGTGTATATAGAGTGATGTATTATGTGGTGTATTATGGATGATATCATGGATGTGTGGAATATTTTTTTCCTTCTGATTTGATTTTGTTTCTAATCTATGGATCAAAAGTGTCATTTACACATGATTTTAAAATAATGCACAGAGTGTATTTTTAATTGAGAAATTAAGACTTAACACAAAACGTTGGTCAAGTGATCAGTCTGTGCCTCGGAGCTTGCAGTTCACACATGTCTTGAACGGACTTGCATCACCCAAAAGCCTGGACGTATCTAACGGAGAACTACCACTCCGGCTGCAAAGGGGCAGGATACTTTTAGTACATTTTTGGAAACTTTCCAGGGGCGTTTAAGCTTAGGAATTTTGGAAATATTCAATGAATGGCCAATAAAATTGTGCTAGCTATATCATACATGTCACATCTAACTTATCAGCTAGCTACAGTATCTACAGTATGAATTATCTGCAGTAGGAAATCATGTGATAAGTTAACCACTGACACACACATCAAATACATACCATACATACCATAATATCATCATGTCGTCCACAGACTCAAATGTGTGGCGTCAATAGCCTTGTGCTCGGGGCTCAAACAGCAGTCCAGGCTCCTAGAAATCACCTGTGCATGTGATGTGAAGGTACAGGTACAAGTCATCAGATTAGAGTGACATCATTTTTGATGGTTGGTATAGATATCGTTTGAGGACTTAGAACCCTAATCTAGATTGTATAGCTGTGACTGAATAATATAATAATGTGTGTGAATTACTCTGTATTGGCATATATATGTAGGTACCATATACCAGGAAACCACTGTAACCCCACCCAACAGAACTTCACAGAAGTGTGAAATAATAAAAAAATATATGATAAAAAAAGAACCCTAATCTAGAGATCTGATCTTCTCTACTGTATCAAAATAAACCAACCACATTTCGTGCAGTCTTTTTGTCTGTATAAACACGAATTGTGAATTCTTACCAATGATTTTGTGAGAGAGGCAGCAGAGGGGATGTCTGGATTATTTCAAAATGTTTGTGTTGTGCCATCAAATCATTCTAATAAACAAGTAAATCCATGTGTCCTTTAAATCTCAAAATTGCAAGGATTCTCTCAGTGACTTTGACAGGATCAGCTGGGATCTACAAGATGTGGAAGCTGGACACGTTAGACACTGAGCTGGCGTGCAGCCTCTTGCTAACCAGTTGCTATTATAATATTGGCTTTTAAATTTTCAAGGACAACAAAACAAAGTATGAGATATGAGGAGGAGACTGTTCAATAGGAGGCTTAACAATCACTTGAATAGGAGAAGGGATTATCAATGTCATTTTATTTATTTTTCATTTATTTCCTTTGCGGTGGCCACTCAGTTGAATTATTTTACATCAAATACTCAAGTCCTCTAAATCAGAAACATTTCAATTTCCTTTCACCAATGTGTTTATCATATCTTCCAATCCTCTGAACTGGGTCTGCACTAGGGGTTTGTTGGCTCACCTCTTTGGGCTCCACATGCTGCAGTAATCCAGGGAGGGTTAGGATAAAGCCTGGCTTCGCCTCGCTCGCTGCCTCCTCCCAGATCAGATCAGATTAGGAAAGAGCTAAGAAGCTGTGGGGGGAAGGCTGAGCAAAGAAACACTGAAGCTGTGGAGAGGAGGGACACAGCAAGGTATGTGGGCACCCAGGCAGAAGGGGGAAGTGGAAGAAAGAAGGCGAGTTGTCTTCAGACTGTATGGCTGGATGCTGCTGTGGAGAACTGGGAGCCAGATAGAGAAGGTATTTGATGTATCTGGTGTAGCTGACAGGTTGTCAAGTTGTGCTGGTAGCTCAGAGAGGGTACGTAGATGATTGATCAATAACCCTGGTGTTTTAATTGGACTAAGTTCTCATATCCTACAATCAGCTTCAATAGAAAGTCCACTGCAGGATGGAAACTGAAAAGAAATACATACTTTGACCAGCTTACATGTGTACATCTGCTCTTGTGTTTCGTCCAACTCTCCTTTCATTCAGGTCAGCGCTCAACTGATCGATTCATTGACAACTGAACAAAAGTGCACTTTCTTTAGAAGTGACGTCAGTACTTTAGTATGCATGAATATGAGGATAGTTTTTCCACTCCCTGTTTTTCGATAGCTTGGGTTTTTGTTGAAACTATTGTGATGTGGTGCTTTGTACAACTATTAGTGTAAGACTAGTGTAAGTCATAGATGATATCCATTTGTTTCATTAACTGGAGTATGAACTCTTTGCTCTCTTCCAGCGAGCCATGCCCTGCTGCTGCCAGAAAAAGAAAGTCGCCTGTGGGACTATGTGTTAAGTATCGTCTCCAAAAGCCTTTACCACCCGGACCCCCACCACTATTCTTCCTCAGCTGTTAGTGGAAATCGTTTTGGCAATGGGGAGGAAGAAGATCCAGATCACTCGCATTGTTGACGAGAGGAACCGACAGGTCAGCTTCTGTTGCTACCATTGCTTTATTTCACATCTCAGCCATTCAGCTGAGCACTTGAAGGTATCGTTAAGAGTTTTATGGTGTGGACTGAATATCCAGCAAGCACTCTGATTGCTTTGGAAGAGGAACTGGATATGCTAGTTTAGATTTCAGTTGTCAACACACATCATTTATAACATTCAGCTCGCTAACAATAACATTCCGATGCTGGTATGATTCAGTGTCCAGTGTTCTCTATCCAGCAAACATAATGTACCTGAGGTAGCTGGAGCACACGTGTAAGAGATGCAATTCCACTAGATACTCACAAAACATGATTAAATATCCAACAAGTTAGGGTCAGATTTTCAGAGGCTTTCCTGTTTTTCTTTTCTAACTGAATCCAGTGCTTGACTCCGACCTATGACAGGAGGGAACGATAACTGAATGAGAGATAGTTGAAATAAGAATAAACGGGTGGCATTGAATAGCTTCTACTCTTTTCACAGATGTGTTAGTGTTTGATTCTGTCCACCATTAATCACATAGAGCCTTGTGTGTACTGGTACTGGTATGGTTGGTACCATAGTACATGTACCATTTGAACGCTCCCCACTTTGCTTTGTAGTTGTTAGTTTGACTTTGGCCTCTGTTGGGTTTGGAATGTGGTTTTGATGGGTGGGTTATGAGGCAGAGGCATGTGATCTGTCAACGGACGCTCGAACTGTGCTAATGTTGATGGGAGAGAAAGAAAGGCTTCACCCCTTACACATAAACTGCATCCAACAAGATGAGTACAAAAATACTGAGCATGTACAACTAAAGCTGGTGAGATGAATAATATAGTTTGTAACTGCAACTTAAATAAAAAAAAAACACACACAGAAACATACTATTTATCATTAACCTCAGTTGTCATTCTACCAGCTAATATTTCCTGTGTTTACTCCACGATCCAGAGGACCAACCAGTGAATTTTAGGTTTTAAAAATAGCTGTGGAGACTTGTTAAAAACCACATGTGTGCACACATTGAGTAGTTCCAGAACAGTTTGTGAAGGAATCCCTCAAGGAACCGTCTGTGGATTCCCTGTGTTTACAGTCTGAAAAGCTAAAACTTCCTCTAAGTTGTTTGACGATGTAGAGTGCAGTAGTCACAACTGGTGGCCGTGGCAGTAATTTGGGGTTAGCTCGGTCCGGCCGGCACCCTGTCATTAGCAGGGCGGGTCGGTGTTGGGGACACACTGCGCTTTCTCTCCTTGACGTGTACTTGCATAGCCACACTGCTGTCCGCTGGAATCCCTCGCCGTCTGTCTCCTCTATATATATCACCCCTAAAAGCACAACAAATACCAGCCTGTCTGGAAGGAAGGAGCAGGCGCTGGAAACAGGGATGTGGCTGGAAAATAAATATCTGTGATGTTTGCATTTGATGTTTGGTGTCTTGGCATTTTTTGAGATCGCCAATACCTCTGCTTTTGGTTGTGCACCATCATGGAGTCTACTGTATGTTTAGGGTCACATGTTGGAAAGTTTATTTGTGCTCTGGTTGGTCTTGTCAACAAATATTCTTTCTTTGATTGTGTAGTGAAACTGTAAGAGGCTGTTGAATGTGAAGCTGATATTTCACAGTGATATTTGACTGTAGTGGACAGTTTTTACTGTCTTACACAGAGATGCATCACCTCAACATTATAAGTTTGAAACCTATAGACTATACACTATTGACGATAAGAGTAGGGACACTGGGGATCAGCTGTGGCTTTCGTTGGCTAGTTTTATCTTATCTCAATATTAATTAATATGTAATATTACAGTATATTACCATATGCAGACTTAGCTCTGTAAAAATGTTGTTTGGCACAATTTAACGAGAACCTTTTGCTGCTTCATGGCACCTTGACTTACACGTCTTGGATGACGAACAGTGTACGTATGTAACGTAAAAAAGGAAATCTGGAGAATAGATAAAATCTCCAGCCTTCTGTCTTTCTGAGCTGTAAAGTATAAAAGCCACAGTGCTTTCATGCACAGCAACATAACTTTCTGCACTTCACTAGGTAAAAGCCTTGAAGTGGGTCTTGGAGTGAAGCATCCCCTGGTTCCACAGTTTTAACCAACATCCACCATACCTTGATTTATGACACAGTTTGATTGAAAACTGGATTCTGATCAGTCAATAGTGACATTCCAAGGTCTGTCTGCTGCAAAGTACCACTGACTGTTGCTAAGGACTCTCTGACTACATTACTAGCAGCAGCAAAACAAGCTTTTCTAAATGAACTCCAACTATTTCCAACTATTTTCAAACATTTTGTCAAGTTCTTGGTTCTGTTAGCAAGTAGCCATGAAATAACTGTGAAAATTGTTCCCCCAACCCACCTTTCGTCATGATGATTTAAATTAAATTCCTATGTGAGCCTCAGTTTGTGGGCAGATTGTGTCCTTATTTTTCACCCACCCACATTTCTCACCTCCTCCCTCACTCCGACCAGAGACAGACGTATTTTCTCTGCTCTCTGCAATCTTCAGTCAGCATTTCACTTTTGACTTTAGTGCAGTGTCATTTCATGTAGTAGCTGGTCCTTTGTTCTCAACCACGACAATCTATATACAGGCCTTGTATGATACACTATATATATGTCTTTAAGCTAAAAAATACATTCTACATGCTCCGAGTCCAAATGGTGTATTCAACCTGAAGTTGTATAATTAAGTCTTTTTTTTTTTTTTTTACAAACTGGTGTTATTCGGTTGGAAGGATGACAGGAAGAAATGAAAATAAGAACAACAGAAAATGAGATGAAATAAGAATAAATTGTGTTTCATTCGCACTGCTGATGATTTAGAAAGTGTCTTTGAACAAGAAGTGAACTGAAGTTGGTGGTATGACGTCAGCCTGTGCCAACAGGACAGGACAGTTGAAATAAACCTGTGTCTTTTTCCTAGGTGACGTTTATGAAGAGGAAGTTTGGTCTGATGAAGAAGGCCTACGAGCTGAGTGTGCTGTGTGACTGTGAAATCGCCCTCATCATCTTCAACAGCTCCAACAAGCTGTTTCAGTACGCCAGCACCGACATGGACAAAGTCCTGCTGAAATACACCGAGTACAACGAACCGCACGAGAGCAGGACCAACTCTGACATCGTTGAGGTGAGTGTCCATCATGCCGTCACGTCAATACTCACACAACTGTACAGTACAGTCTTTTGTCTTAGATTGTATTTGTTCCATCAGTGGTAAGTTCTTCTACATTTACTCTCAGTATAAACATATTTGTGTGGGGGCTGACATTTTCTGTTTAGAACCATTTTGTACGTTCTAAACTTAATTTTGTACTGTAACTGTACAGTACATATACTACATTGGAACCCATACCAATTATAGAATTGGAACTAATGTCGAATAAAAGTGTACTTTAACATAAACTGCTGGTAAGCTAGGAGTTATACTGTTTGATACTAGCTGTCACAGCATGAGATTCATTGGTATTCTTTAAGTATTATACAGGTACACAGTATTTTTCTGTCACTTGCTTTCAGGGAGATACTGTTCTGCCAATTCAGCCCAAATTAAAGCATTGTCTTGGATTTGTGTCCATTGGTAATCAGTTCACAGACAGTTGTCTGTTGTGTTTATTGTGATTTGTACTACTAGTGAACTTCTAGATGTACGGCTTGTTTACTGCATGAACATCCAAGGTCAGGTAGGTTGTTGTTCTTCATCTGCGTCTGTGCACATTCTTCTTGGGTCTCACAGCGTCATCAACGTAGTGACTTTGGCAGCGTTGCATCATGGTCCCTGAGCAGCGCTGTCTGTTCTCCCACAGCATGTACTCACAGCTGCTGCCATTAAAAATAAATGCTCACCATGACTCACGTTCTGGCTGTTTATGTAAGTCTCTAAAGTGAGAGCTGAGTTCACTGCTCCCAGCCAGCCAGCCACTCTCACAACGCCAAACTGAAGGCAAACTGTTGACTGTAAAGGAAACGAAACTTCCCAAAGCGATCATGTTTACTTTACAAATGACTCGTACCCTTCTGGAACAGGAGAGACGCTTCAGTGTTGTTTCAGCCAGCGTTTCCAGATACTTTCCTTCTTTTGTCAGTATCATCTGTCCCAGGAGATTCAAAGTCTCCATTGACATTATCTCCTAGGCACCTGTGCCTGAATTAGTCATAGAAGGACAAGCAGTTGACTACGGCAGGTGTCCTGCCTCTGGCCCATGTGGTGTTACGCCTGTCTACTGCTCTGCTGTGCAGGTGGTGGGAGAGAGATGCTGCCCCAAGTGAAGGGGTTAAAGTATCCCAGGGTTGTCTCCATCACTGAGGGCGACACAGGGGTCTGTTGGATCCGTGCTGTGATGTAGGACAGGTCTGTGGTGGTAAAAAGAACTTGAGTCAGGAAGGCAAAGCTCTTGATCACCTCAGGTCACAATCTTTGGGTAGAGACAGACTGACGGTGTAAATACAAGTGACCAAAATGAGTTTGGTGTGAATGAAGCTTTGGAGGTTGGAACTTGTTACTCGCTGCTTCTTCACGTCGATGGGAGTCAGCAGAGGTGGTTTGGGATGGATGGATACTTCTCTGAGTAGCGGTAGCATAATTGGCAGGTGGGACTCTCCCAGTGAAGGAGCAGACACCACCTGTGTCAGCCCTGACAGACATTTGCACAGCTCGATTTGCCTTTTAGGGCTCATTTGTTTGGAAGATGACAGAAAGAGGAGCTGGGTGAAACAAAGCCTGGAGAATGACAGGTTGCTGTTTTACATGTCATTCGGTCCATTTGCAACATTCAGCCAGAATATTTGACTAGATGTGTCCAGTCACACTCCACTGGCTGATAGTTTAATTTGTCTCACAAGTACACAATAATTACCCAACATACTCGTATGCGTCTGTTAGCAGATATTAGTGACAGAGTATATTTAATTACATCAATTAAACACTGTGTCAAAGAAGCACTAAAGACCTGTGGTAAAACAGTAAATATGGTCAAATGTTTTACTGTTGTATATGGTAATACTGTTCTAGAATTTCACTGATTGATGTGTTGATATGTTGATCTTTCAGGGAATATGATTATGATTATGATGTTTATTTTTCAAACAATTCAATTCAGTTTCAAACGTATTGGAATTAGACCCTGAGTGATGAGTCTGTTCATCTCTGGCAGATGTGTCACGTCCCATTTCAAGCCTTCCTTATTATTAGCCCAGATAGCCGCCACCCGGCTGTGAGAGACTCCCTCCTGGTAAAGGGGGCCTTATTTTATCTTTGATCCCACCCCAAGACAAACAAGATATCACACACACCCATGTAAAGATGCTGAACGTAGAAGCTCGGGTCTCATGGTGGCAACCACCCAGATGCCTTTGGAGATCCACTAACGCCACTTTGACATTTGAGCTGATAAGGAGGCGTGCACGCTGTCAGATCCTCCAGCAGACGTTCTAAGATAGCTGCTGCGCAGACATGATGTAGCGGTTTAAGCCTGTGTCTTTGGAGCCACTTATAGCCCTACGGGCTTTGGATCAAATCCCACTCGACCCCCCCCAGTTCATGTTCATCTCTGTCCTCAAAGTGTATTAGTATGACAATATCTGAAAGGAAAGCGCTTTCTAACACGAGCCAGTGGCAACGAGCTTCGTCTGTGTTTGAAAATAAACCTTAAAGCTTCCAGGGGAGAGTGTGAAACACTGAAGAAGGTATGATCGCTTTCAGCTGTTCACCCCCCCATTCATCCTCATTATTAATGACGTCTGGGTCATCAGACACTGATTAGAACTAATGCTTTATTTGGCTGTAGAACTGTTATTTTACTATTATATTTTACATCGTTAATACGACTGCACATACTCATTCTTCTCATCATCCCGTCAATCAGTCATTTATTTTTTTGTCCATAAATTGGCAGAAATGTTGGATGTTGTTGAGTTTCTTTTCATAAACCCCCAAATGACGTCAGATTTAGACTCCGCAAAAGTCTTGTTTTCCCCACAAACCAAAGATAATCAGTTTACCATGATAAGTGGTGCAAAGAAACCAGAAAGGATTGACATTTAATTGGTTCGAATTAAGGAATGTTGATCTTTGATCACTACTTATTAATTGAATAATTGTTGCAGACCGAATCAATCTACCGATCTATCTGGATATATACTATACACATATGAAAGTTTGTGACTACACCTTTGTGCTCTAAAGTGGTAAGGAAACATATATGGTAACTTTATTCACTTTGATTTATACAGAGAAAAAAGAGACATTTTGAAAAAGTTATAAATATAAGTACAAGTAAAGAGCAGCTTCAGGTCTGTGGTGCAAACAGAGTGTCTGGGAATGTGGAGGACACGTGGCGGGCAGACTGTCAGCTGGCGGCCGCGTTTGTCGGTCAGTTTGTCCTTTTCAATCCACCATGTGTAATGTGATGAGGTGATGGAGAACAGAGAAGAAGACTTCTAAAGCAGGCTGACATGTGTGATAATAGGATTTCATTTTGTCCTCCAACATGTTTCATATCAGTCCTATCAGTTTAGTTCTAGACGTCTTGTTCTTCATTGTGATGTTTCTACCAGCATGTGATTCCCTTGATAGCCTTGAAGGTAATATGACTTCACGGAGGAGGCTGATCTGTTGAACTGCACGGTGACCGCTGGACTGATTGAAATGTGGAACAGATCGGCCTGATTATCATTCCACTAGTGTTTAGTGTCAGCAGCAGGTCGGATCCTGACATCGACCGGATCAATCGGCATCAACATTTCATGAGATTTCAGTCGTATCAAGGAGCCGTTTATGACCCTCATGTGACTCGGATGTGGGAGCAATCGGAGCTGCACATTTCCAACGGATCCGTCTCAGTTTAGTTTCACATGTTGTTTGTTGTGTGTCTCTGTGTATGCTGGGTGCAGGCCTGTGTGACACTGTTCACCCCGCTCTTCACCGATGTCTGCAGGCCCTGAACAAGAAGGAGCACAGAGGCTGTGACAGTCCCGACGCTGACGCCTCCTACGTCCTCACCCCCAACACGGAGGAGAAATACAAGAAGATTAATGAGGAGTTTGACCACATGATGAGGAGCCATAAGATTGTAAGCTGGAGTAGAGTTAGTTCTCTGATGAGTTGATCCTCAGGATGATTCTATCGACAATTCTCATCTGGTCATTGTTGCGCAACACTAAAATGACATTATAATTACACTTTTCTGAGAGGACCATAATACCTTTAGACATGAGTGCTCAAATGAACACAAATTCTGTTGAAAATGATTTATGAGATGAAAAATCACTGTGTGTGTGTGTGATTTGGGGATCAATCCAGCTCCTTTTGTCCTTCCTCTAGTCCACAGGCCTTCCACAACAGAACTTCCTGCATGGAGGCAGCATGGCCTACAGTCCAGGTGCTGGTGGAGGTGCAGTGGTGGGAGGAGTTGGAGCGACCTCCCAGGCACTCGCTGCCGCCACAGCAGCTCTGACTGACAGTGGGATCCTCTCCTCTCCTCACAGTCACCTCCACAGAAACATGAACTCTCCACAAAGATCGCCCAGCAGCGGAAACACAGGTCTGTGTGTGTGTGTGTGTGTGTGTGTGTGTGTGTGTGTGTGTGTCTGTCTGTCTGTGTGTCTGTGTCTGTGTGTGTAGTTACACCAGAGACTGGAGACTGGAATAACAGAGCATTAGTTGGCAGTGACACATATTTTGTGTGTGTGTGTGTGTGTGTGTCCTCAGGTGACCTACAGGGCAGTTCTGACCTCGTGCTACAAAATGGCTCTGGACCAGCTGGTACGTTCCTCCCAGTGGCACATGTTCACTCTGTGAAGTGTCATTTGTGCATTTAGTGCATAAATGCACAATGCAGTCGTCGTACAAACGTGAATCCAACAGCTCGTCCTCTGAGACCTGAGCTGCACCATCACCGGAGGCACTTTCATACATAATCTAAATAATTTGCCTCCACGAATAATGAAACCCTGCAGAGAGAGTCTCTCTCAATTAAACATGAGTTTATGTATTCATTCAGATCTTTTCAGAAGTGTAATAAATTATTATGTATGGGTTAAACCTCCTCTCTGTCTCCTACCTGGCAACTCCATCTCTAACATTCTCCTACCAATGTATCCACTGTCCCTCCTCTGCACATGTCCAAACCATCTCAATCTAGCCTCTCTAGCTTTTTCTCCAAACTTTCCTAATAAACACATTTCATACTACTCAGTTGTGGAAAGAAATCAATAAAAATACTTTTTTCTATAATCTCAAAAGTGGTCTATTTACATGAAGCGTCAGGGGTGGAACTGTGTTAGCAGGAATAACAGAGAAGAGACGTCTACAATCTCATAAAGACATGTCAGTATGCAGCCTCCTCATATGTCTGAAGAGTGAAAGTGAAGCTAGAATACTAAAAGAAGTACCTGTGCTGTTCCAGGACCAGCTGCCTCTGGATGAGGTGTTGTCACTGGTCCCCCTTCAGTCTAACCTCCTTGGTATCTTGGCGTGCTCCTTCCAGAACAGCATGTCTTGTATGAACACCCCTGTTATGTAATGTCAAAAGCAAGTGCAGGAAAGATGAATAATGCATTGTGATCTCTTGTATAATATATAGCTGCACTCTCTGTTCTCCATTCACAGGCTTTGATGGATCTGGAACGTGTGACTGTTTTTAAAAGCTCTTTGCAAATCTTCAAAGATTTCTTAACTTGTGCCTGCACAAAAGAGAAGGCTTCTGGAAATAGTTTCAAAACTTGTCTTTTCAGTGAATGGCTTTATGGGCTCACCCAGTGGAAGCAGCCTAGGAAAGATCATATCACCGAAATCTCCTCCTCTACCTCCGAGAACCAGCTTGGCTCCTCCCCTCCACAAGACCGACCTGAGGGTGGTCATCCCTCAGGCCAAAGGGATGATGCAAACGCTGGTAAGAGGGGGTGCTTCTGATATGTAGGTCCTTACAAATGTTTGTTACACTGAGCAGCATAGAGCACATGTACATAGTGTATGATGTTGTGGCCACTAGAGGGCACACTTGTCAACTGTTGATGTGTTCACATAGAAGGACTGTTGACAGTTGATCTTAACTTCATGTTCTCATGTTTGCGATGTGTATCTGCTATGAGGATATATTTAGAATAAAGTATCAAATCGGCACATCGTCGTTCATTTAGTATGTGGTAGCTTAAAAAATAATTCAATGAAAGGTCACGTTTCACAAAAATTCGTTTCGGTCGGGAAGGTTCTGTTCAGGGTTTAGTCGATAGATAATTGGGAAAAAAATAATTCCGAAAGTCTAAGTGGTAAAGTTGTGACCTATTATAACAATGAAAGTAGTTTGTGATTGTGTCATATTGAGTATGAATTCAAATGACTTGTGTCAGATTGTCATTTATTTCTTGCAGTGGACACAGAAGGTTTTCTCTTGGAACTGACTGCTGGTACATTGACATCTGAGGCTCCCTGTAGAAGGGACAAGACTCTGTCTTATACAGGGATTTTCATCAAACTGTCAACAACTAAATCAACGAGAAGATGTAAGACATCCGTCAGCTCACTGGAGCAGGCTGATGATATTTTGTCCAGCTGCCCGGATTGGACAGCAGCTCAGATTATGTGCAGACCGATTTAGACGTAATCCGTATTTGAAATCTAATAGTGCTTATACTCCACAACTTGCTGCGGTTGACATGCTGTCTGTCCTCACGTCTGACACCCAGCAGCTGTGGTGGGGCCCTGGTATTGATTCCAGCCCGCGGTGGGCTCATAGCAAACACTGGTGGAGGGGTCTTATTTGATGATGATGTACAGACGCTCTGATTTGACGTTTTTCTTGTATCTGGTATGTTTCATTCTTCTCTCTTTTGCTTTGATGTGAAAAGGGACCAGCAGGGTCACACAGGGTTTGAACCCATGGGTGGAGAAAAGTGCAGGCCTGTGCTGTGACCTTTGTCTTAGAGGAGATTTGCAGACAACTGGTTTGAATCTCTGGGTTTTTACAGGATGTTGGTTGGTGAATTCTTTATTTCCCTCCACTGGATGCTGACTCTTCAGGATAGACGTAGGATAGACGACTGTCTGAGGTATCCTCCTGTCTTGAACAAATCAGACAGAAGTTTGTTTTCTGAGGTTATAGCGACATCTAGTGGTGGGCAATACATCCCACTTCATGATGCAGCATGTGGACATGTGGCTGATCTTCGGATTGTGTTGTTCTGTTTTTGTGTAGAGTCAGTCCAGTCTGCCTCTGTCCACTCCAGTGGTCTCCATCACCACGCCCAGTCTGCCACACCAGAGCCTTGTCTACGCTGGTATCGGCTCCGCCTACAACGGTACGTCCTCACTATGGGTATGCTAGTACTTGTATCCATCTAGAGGAGCTCCTGATCCCGAAAAGGACAAAACAAAAGACAGTGTGTATTTACCGTATATTTTCTGTGTACGTTACGACCACGTCTGTCTTCAGTCAGTCGTTACTCTAGTTATTTTAGTTACTCCAGTTGCTGTTTTACCTCAGTTCTAGTAAATCGTGACATGTTTTCTTTGCCTCTACAGATTATCCCCTGAACAGTGGGGAGTTGTCAGGCTTCAGCTCTCCTGCAGGGACGCCTTTAGGGTCCGTAGCTGCGTGGCAGCAGCACCAACTGGGCTCACTGGGGTAACGTCTGCTGTAAACTCTGCTACACCCACTGAGTGTAAATGTATTTTAAAATAAAAAGAAAAGCCTTTTTTAAATCATAATTATATCATTTAAATAAATTCAGCCTTTACTTGTAATATAATGTAAACGATGCAGTGCCACTATCAGAAGAACATTAATCAAACGTCAGAGTCACGTGTTGTTTACGCAGTGAAGACTGATGTGAAAGTCTTCTGCCCCCCCCTCCAAACACCAGTGGAAAACAGGCTGACGTGTACCGCATTTGCCACTAGACTGTGTGAAGCCCGTGTCCTTCCTGTCCCGGTGCAGTCTGGTCTCTCCTGTTCATTCTTACATTTCCTCTCCAGTAAACAGAGTGTGTTTGTAACATGTTCTAAAGGAACATCTTCTGTTTTTTACACTGTCTGCAGACCAGCCAGCTCCAGTCTGTCCATCAGCACCAACCATGACATCAACATCAAAGCGGAGCCCATCTCTCCTCCCCGCGACCACCTCTGTCAGACGGGGTACATGACCCACCACCAGCACCCTCAGCCTCCGTCGTCTTCATCCACCAGAGGAGAGGTGGGGAGATCTCCTGCAGAGAGCGTTAGCTCCTCCTGCAGTGAGGGCAGCACTGAGAGGGAGGAGCAGCAGCAGCAGCCACAGCCGCAGCCACAGCCGCAGCCGCAGCTGCAGCAGCAGCCAGACTACCCCTCGCTGCCTGTGAGACGCTCAGAGGGCAGGGAGAGTCCAGCAGTGAAACGCATGCGAATGGATAGCTGGGTGACATAGACCGGCTGCAGTCCCATGATGACCAGAGAGAAACCTGAGATGGACACACGTGAAGCAAATGAAACGTGCATTTTCTAGTGTTGTGTTCCTTTCCCTTGACTCCAGTGGTACGGTGTAGAGTAATCAGACGTACAGGACAAGATGTTCCTTTCATTAGTGGAGAAAGAACCGTCGCTCTTCACAATTTGAGCAGTGACGGGCTTCTTGGTGTCGCTGATGATCTTCTCAGGGTTTGAATGAGACCAACATGGAAGCAATAATCCCCCCCCCTCACTCACTTACATAAAACACTTATTTATATCAGACAAAGCAGGATGCTGTTTTTCCTCTTGTTTGTGTTTTATATTGTGCACAGAAGATGTTTCATTCAGACACGGATGGACCGTTGGAAGCCATGTCTGACTGGATTCATTGTTTGTACAGATTATATATAATATACACTCTTTCTCTCTGGTGTAACGTCATATTCTGATTCTCCTCCTCCGTCAGGTTCATCTGTTCATCTGATGCTGCACAAAGTCTCAAAAAGCAGCTTAATGCATATGTGATGAAATGGAACCAGAACGAGTTTTGTTCTCAGTCACCACAGAACCCAAGTGAACCTCCTGACTCTGTTGGCCTCAGTGGGGAGAAGCCCTGAAGATGTTTGACGAGATCCTGTGAGCGCCATCAGAAACTCATCACAGCCCACACCTTCAATAAAATCACAGGAGCAGATTAACTGAAAAAGTGCGTGTGTAATTGCTTTAGAGCAGGAATGCTTTATGGGTCTGTGTCGTAGTAAAGATGTCTGTTGTCAAAGGTTAAAATGCACTAATCACACATGGAGCTGTGGTAAAAATCCATTTGTCAGTATGACAGAGACATTCACACTCAGACAATGGTGGTAAGTACAACATCGGGTGACAAAGTTGTTTCAGAAAGAGCATGATGGTGAACCTTCACAAACAGACTTACTTTCATGTTTACTTTTGTGTTTTGCTAAACATATACTCATATTCAGTTTGTATTTACTTATGTACTTTTACTAATATCATGACATTTATTCCCTTATATTATTGCGTTATTGACGTGTTAACCTACTAATTTCGATTGCTTTCTATATAGTTTTAATTCTTTTTGATATAATTTTTCACTGATAAATAACTGATTATTTACATGTTTACTCTATTAGTTATACACAGGCTTTCTATGTCTTCCCTTACAATTTACCTTGTCATAGACGGTGGGGGATTATGTAAAAACTTATACCGGTCCTAATGTTGAGCCTTGAGGTCCACCACAAAAAAAAAGCGTGGAGTTAAAAAAGATGGTCCCACGGGGACATGTTGCCTGGATACTGTTTGAAACTGACAAGAGAAACATCCTCCATTCATCTTTTCATCTTTTGTCTGGCCCTGAATGACCATTATTGAATTTAAAGGGGGGGGGGGGGGTTACCCATTCTAGCCATAGATGTCTCTGGCTAGAATGGTGCTTGGAGAAATTAATTTCTGTTTGCAGATAGTGGTCAGCGTGTTGCCAGTGAGCTGTTGATGCTACGTGTCACCAATGCGCTGCTCGTCTGTGCAGCAGAGCGTCCCTTCCTTCTCAGAGACATCATGAACCACAGGAAGATGAAGAAACCTGCGTTTGTGAAAGAGAGAACTTGTTCAGCAAAATTCATGCAAATATTGTGATAATTGACGCTGTATGCAGAAGTTGTACAATTGGGTTTCAGTGATATATATGGACCCCCTATAAACCTCACCACAGATGAGAACCAAACAGGAGGAAGCTGACCTTGCAGCGAGTTCAAGATGCAGAAGGCGTAGAGCCCTGGAACAGTCAGGTAACCGAACGAGAAGAAGATCAGACCCCAGGTGATGCCAAGCAGAGTGGTGACCCCCAGGAGGATAAACAGGGTTTTCTTAGCTCGTTCCCGGTCAGTCTGCTCACACTGGTGTCAAACATGTGGTTAGACAGGTACTGTCTTAGGTCTTAGGTCTTAGGAGTAGTATTAAAGGTAGTAAAAGGCACAATTTGTGGTCTGACATAGTGTACAGTAGTACTACTTTTTAACACAATCTTGTCGGTGTCGACACAGCTCAGATATGTTAAATGTCAATGTTTTAAAAATTCAACAGTGCATGGTACTCCTGCTGTGTTCAAGGAGGAGCATATATTTTGTTTTTTTGAAGCTATAAGAGCATTAAAAGGAAAATCATATGGGCTTCAGTTGGAGCCTTGAGGTACACCAGTTAATGACATATTTGTGGCCTATGAGGGAATCTTTTCTTTGAAAGCACAAAGAAATTAAAGAAATCAGAAGTAGATCTCACTGTAGCCCTGATGTGAGTTGGTGTTTCATGATGTTTCCTTACATCTTGCAGTGAATATAGTAGTTTTTGTGCATAACCACCACCACCCCCAAACTTTTCTGTTTCTTTTCTCAAATTCTGTCGAGCCACATAACTCCTCACTCCCTTTATGCCCTTAAAGGCACCAATCCATGACTGGAAAGAAGAACACATGTAATCACATATGAAGAAACAGAAATGGGCTGTACCTCTTTGCTGTGGTGGAGACTCATAATACGTTGGACTGTCACCCCCAACATTATCAAGTTAAAGATAAAGACCAAACAAAACACCCCGACTGTTGTCACCATCTTCACCGTGGGGTTGCCTATGTAGCATCTGCAAACAGGGAGAAGAAAAATCCTCCATAAAATCCTCCATAAATACTTATATTGGTGCAGAGACATTGTGTTTGTTCTTACATTGTGGTGCTGTTGGGATGAAACAAGTCCAGGGGGACGTGGCCGTATGTGTCTCTGTCTACAACGACCACCAGGGACACAATGACTGCTGGGACACCTGCAACGTGAGTTGGTGAGATCTTGTCCATGTGAGAATCCACCTACCAGTTTACGTGGTCCAGAAAGATGAACATGCTCCAGTACAATTAGTGCTGGGAAGAAGTAATTTAAATACATCATAAACAACTGTAATCAGTTACATGAACAGAGGAAAATGTGTGATCAGATTACTCACAGTTGAAATGTGTGATTATAATGAATGACGGATTTGAAAAGTCACTGTAGAATACTGCCGTGAGTTAAAACATTGACACATGTCAACACTGGATCATGAGAACGTTCACATTTTAGAAAAGTCATTCAAATGGAATGACTTTGGTAAAGGAATTCAAACAGCTGCAATACAAGTGCATTTTAAATTTTAAAAAACTTGTCCAACCCTCCCTCCTGTCGTTACCTTTCATTCAATAAAGGCTGAGGAGGCAGACCCACTGACTTTACTCACCCCATCCCACCAAGCTGAGTTTGAGCAAGTATTTCCTGATGTAGATGTTGAAGACTCGGACCAGGAGAAGGTACAGGTGGAAACTTTCCAAAGCCATCCAGCTGAAGGTGGCCAGCAGGGAGTAGTGCAGCAAGAGCGCCATGTAAAGGCAGAGCCCCCTGGAGGCCAGCGCCGCCACGGTTTGACTGGGGAGGAAGTGCACGTTGAGGAGGATCAAGGCCACAGCGAGGTTGATGTGGACCTTCATGGACGTATCTGCTCTGATGGTTCTGGTGGACACAGCAGTTTTATCAGGGATACATAGCAACATTGTCAAATCAAAGTAGAGGAGGAACAGTAGATGTGTTCCTCCCATTTCCAATCACTCGACTGGAAGAAGCCGTACGACGTATGTTCAGGGATGATCCAAACAAGAAAAAAATCTGCATTTAAAGCTTCACAAATAGTCTGACAATGTTTTTTGAATTAAAAATAAACAACAGTTGGAAATATTCATTGAGCAGTCAGTAATAAGACATCACGTGACAGTGGAAATACAGAAAGAATTCTATTCTATTCTAATTCTATTCTATTCTTCTATTGTTGTTGTTATTAAGAGGAAAATGGGGTAATAGTGACACATGAGCGAAATAAGTAAAAGGAGGTGAGCAAGAGTAAACCTTCTGGTACTGAAGAGCAGAACAGCAATGATGAGGGTGAAGAGAGAGAGGCTGCAGCCGACCAGGGTGATGTAGGAGAGGACCTCCAGGTCAGCAGGCGGGAGGGAGGCTGACACCTGTGGTGGACATGTTCCCGTCATATGATACATGAGTTTGACTGTCGGCAGTCTGTTTGGGCATTGCAACATTTCTTTTATGTCAAAGTAGGACTGTTGAAACTAGAACTGCAACTTTCACTGAAACAAGTCACCATGAGCACGCCAAAGTATGTGAGGTGGTCACAGGAGCACGTGACGTGACTCTGACCGCGTTTCCACACTGTATCACAGCCGCTGCTGCTGAACCCTGACAAATCACACAAGACAGAAGCAGAGATAGATGGAGTTTTATTGTATCTGTTGTCTATGTTGTCTAGGCAGTGCATCATGCATTCAGTATGAAAATAACCCTGTGATATTTTTAAAAAAATAGCTAAAATAAATAGTAATCTACTAGATAATATGAAAGCAGACACACATGTTGGCCACACACTGTCAGTGATCCCTAACTGCACTTCAACTATATGTGTGTATTGACCTGAGTTATTTTCAGCAGCTGTGTGCGTGATCATTGCTGTTGGATAGAAAGTGTTTTTGTGTCCATTTCTATATCAACTGACACACAAATAGTTACTCACCCTTTGTTGAAAAATTTAAGAAAACACATTGGGGGCTCTGGGTGTCCTGCAACGTTGCAACATGCCCATTTCACAATACAACATGTGCTTTATACTGTGATTGCAAAATGTAGTTTGAAGTTTGACTTACATTTACATCTTGAATGAAATTGAAGGTGATGTTCACATGCTCCTTTAGACCCCAAATCTTCTTCCCCTGCACACTCAGTCCAATCAGTCTGCTGTCATACAGCTCGTCTGAGGCCTCCGTGGTCTGTGACGGACACACAGTTAATCCAGTGGTACTAACAGTAATAGATTACTGACGGATGATGGAGTCAGACCTTTTACATGTTCTATTCTCTGATGTTTACAGTGCATGAGGGCAAAGAGGCCAATTGGAGCGAACTCTAAAGCAGTTCCTCTGGTTGAAACAAGTGCAGGTACTTTTGAGGATATTGTCTGACTCATCTTCCTCTTTTGCAGAAAACTACCACCTACAGCTTCAGTGTTTTGAATAGAGTCTGAAATATTAAGGGCCGACTCTGGTTTCAAAACCTGCAGCAGAAGTAACGCTACACACACCTACAGTAAATGAGGAGAAACCTGAACTAATCAGCATGCATTTGTACTTCAAATGATTAGGGCTTTTACTTTCAAATACATTCTTCGTAGCTTATAATTGAACTATGAATTAGAGAAAAAGTCCATATCTCACAGTCAGTTGCTTCTAGAATGCAGACAGACAAAACCTGACCTGTACATATGGATAGAAAGAGAATAGTGGATAAAACTATACAACATGACTAAAACCTGCTTGGACTAATTCTTTTCTGCTTCACTTTCATAATGGGACATTGTCTCTGACCTCATTTGAAGACCAGGTGATCATGCAGAACACAATTGTGTTGTCTGACCCCGGATCCAACTCGCTCGGCAGCTGAATGCTCACTCTGCTGTCGGCGACGTGCTCGTCCGACTTCACCTGGATCAAACAATGACAAACAACCACCCAGAACAGTCACCGGCAACTGTCGAACCGTCCAGTGACGTCAGAGAACGGATTGCGGCGTTCAAACGTAACACTGTGCATTAATGTTGTCACACGTCAGCTGTTAACGTAGTTGGAACGTGTTTTGAAAAACAGATTTAGAAATCCAGATTAAAGAAATTCATACCTCGTTATCGCTGGCGTGAATTTGCAGGCCCCTGAAGGGGCCGTTGGGTTTGTGGAGGACAGCGATCATGTGGCTGCTGGTCAGAGATGTGGTCTGGTTTACCTCCGTTTGCTCCAGAGCAGTTTCCAGGTCCTCGATGGCTCTTGTCATAAAGGAGAAGAACATTCATCGTTGTCGTTCAGGCCTCTTTTGTGAAACCCCAAGGTGCTTTGTTACAGTCGACTGCTTTTTGTTGATATACTTACTCCAAAATGTTCAGGCGATTTCCATGTTTCAAAATTCTGCTTACGTCTTCCATACAGACTTTTGTACGTGCACCTGCTGAGTTCACAGTCAGATGTACCAAGGTGTGTACAAGGAGTACATTCGAAGAAGTAGTAAAACATCCTACCTGGACCTTTAAAATGATTCGGACCTTCAACCTGATTCAAACATTTAATCTGATTCAGACCTTCAACCTGATTCTGACCCTGACCTTTAATCTGACCCTGACCATTAATCTGATTCTGACCTTTAATCTGATTCTGACCTTCAACCTGATTCTGACCCTGACCTTTAATCTGACCCTGACCTTCAACCTGATTCTGACCCTGACCTTCAACCTGATTCTGACCCTGACCTTCAACCTGATTCTGACCCTGACCTTTAATCTGACCCTGACCTTCAACCTGATTCTGACCCTGACCTTCAACCTGATTCTGACCCTGACCTTCAACCTGATTCTGACCCTGACCTTCAACCTGATTCTGACCCTGACCTTTAATCTGATTCGGATGTTGCTCAGAAGTTTCCTCTGGGACATGACCAGACACTGTGGAGAGGACCAGCCCAGAGAGGAGCCACCACTTCACCCTGTGACAAACAGGAAATTTAACATTTAAAACTGCATCTTATCCATATAAAATAACCAAAACTGTGCTAACACAAGGTTACATACAGGAAATATTCCACATATCTGACATGAGTAAGCTTCTTTCAGTGGTTTTGACCTCAGAATCAAACAGTATCTCACCGTACCTTTGCATGGTGCTGAGAACCGGACAGGAAGAAGAGATGACAGTTGTTGTGACAGAATGACAGAAGTTAGAGGGAAAACAATGAGCTTCATGTGTGATAAAAAGAGGAAGTAGCAACAGACGGACAAAAACTCTTAAAGTATCAGTGTGTTCATCACTTCTTTAATAAATATAGACTCATTATTCATCTCTACCGAACGACACTCATCACTAAACACTGGGTGTACACAACCTTACAGCCACCTGTAGAAAATCTAGTTTCCCCCTGCAGTGATGCTCAGTCTCCTCCATATCTACCGCTGTCTGGCTGCATGTCACAGGTCCTACCAACAGGGGGCAGCATCACCCAAAAAACAAACCAACAAGGGAAGAAACTTGACACGATTCAGTAAGATGAGAAAAAATACAGCTTTCTGCCAGAATTACACATACTCCTGTACACTATTTACAAAAAAAAAAAAAAAAAACACGCATCAACTGATTTAACAGTGAAAAACACTGAGTATTGTTCTGGCGAAAAAGTCAATTCATCAGTAATATACATCAGCCCAAGACAGAATGAGTATGGACTGTCCAATGAAACATGAACATGTTAAATGAAATAAAATACACACCAATGAACACAGGACACAGAAGTAACAGCGCAGCCATGAACCGAACTCTAACGCTAACCTAACCTAACCCTAACCCATCGTTAACTGCTGGACATGAACACATGGCAGCAGAGTAGACAGTACAAGAGATAGAATAGTACGATATCAATTACATTTTAATGACTGTGTAAGTGACTGTGTGTATGTGTAACTGTTGTCACACATATATTTGTGTCTCAAACACACTTTTGTGTCATTAGTCTGCGAAGCTTCTCAGCCATCCAGGTCACCGTGACCTCCTGTGTCCAATCAGAGGCAGGCATCATCTGAGAAACCTCTTCAGTTCAAGTGTTACACAGTCGAGTAGGAAGAGCTCTCCCCAGGCGCATCCAACCATTGAAAAACACACAGGTCTGACGACACATGAGGAGACGAGCAGGGGTCAGTGACTCTCACAAACAACGAGAGCGAACTGAAGATCAGAACTCCCCCGTTAGCCAGTCAGTCCAGGTGGTTCCGCTGCCATTTGACTTCAAGAGAAAGTCATGATGAGTTTGGAGCTGCTTTTGTCATCATAACAACCTGACTCAGGGCCAGCTGTTTGATTATTAACGCCTGTGTTTATGGAGCCACCTGTAGTTTGTGACCTGCTGCATTCCACCGTGTGTGTGTGTGTGTGTGTGTGTGTGCTTTATACATCACTAAGTTTACAAGCAGGGCAAAGGTGGTCTATCTGCAGGTGGGAATACAACAGACTGAAATGTGCTGCAGGGATAAACGGACCGATGTGGGTTTTATTTACTGATATAATGTTGCAGTACTGATCTATCTATCTATATATCGATGTAAACACACACACACGACACACACTATTTCTTTAGAAGAGGACTTCCCAGTATTTATTGGACTGACAGGAGGATGAGACGACTGGACTGTTGACGGGTTCTGGCCTCTGGAGATGAATCCAGCTGACTACGAAGCATCCGACACTGCTCACCTGGACTCAAAGTGCCAACGGAAGCAGAGTGACTCATGCAGCAGTTTCAGATGAGCGTTGTGAATTATCAAAGTGAGGAAACCTAGGTGATAAAACACTTTTTATTTGTCAGCAAAAGCGGTGTGGTGGTAATTGCCTGAACAGGGATTTCCACTGGGTTAAAAACATTTAGCACTGGCTGACTGCAGCGTTGTACAATGTCTATTTTTAAATGTTTTGTCTTGTTTTTAGTTAATTAAGATCCAGGCTGAGATATGTTTTAAATACCTGCACTAAAGGCAAATATTTAGCAGATGTGCCCTGGTTGTAGTGTGTACTTTCATCAAATTAAACTCTCTCCAGTTACCTCAGGCCACAAAACTCTTCAACCAATAACATTAATCTCACCAAATCTGTGAGTATTTGCTTCCTCGTGCCTGAGAGCAGATAGTGAGATAAAGCTCTAATTGTACTGACGTGTCTCTGGGGCGCCTCGGGTCAAATGAGAGGCTCAGTTTAATGAAGCTGGGTCATCTGCCACCCCCCCCCCCCCCCCCCCCCCCCCCGAGGGATTCTTCAGGTTTT
>CAAKHB010001924.1:121679-131739 GCA_901007665.1 Aeoliscus strigatus | reverse complement strand
AACCCCCCCCCCCCACACACACACACACACACACACACACACACACACACATGCATACACACACAATCAGACCCCCTCCTACCTCACAGACCTTCACCCTTACACTTGCCACCTCCCTCTTTGCTCCTCTGATACCAATCTTCTGGTCGTCCTTAAGTCCAAGCGCAGAACCTGGGGGGACATTTGCAGCCCCCACCCTCTGCCACTCCCTCCCCAAGCACATCCGTGACTGTTCTGACCTCCCAAAATTCAAATTACTACTCAAAACACATTTGTTCCGAGCTGATTTTACCGAACGAACATCATGATGGTTTCCCATTTTGTGCAGCTCATTTTCTCCTTCTCACTGTACTTCTATTTGCTCTGTCTCTGCTGTGTTCACCATCATCAGCTCTACCCATCACCACCCCCACCACCATCATGAAATGTTTGGGGTTTTCCTCGGTCTGTTCCGCTGTGTTTCCTTGTATATATTCTGATTCTGAATATTCTTTAATCAATTTTATTGTGAAGCAATTTTTTTTCTACTGCCTGTAAGCATCGTTGAGTGTGTGTGTATATATACATGTATATACACACACGTATTACTATTACCACAGCAGCAGTTGGATTCGGTGTCCTTTTGGGACAGTGATCAGTCCTGATGCTCGGCCCCATCCTCTGTCCTCCTGCTGCCCTGCCTCCCTCTGGGTGTGGAGTTGATGGCTTGAGAGACAAAGGAGTGTTTTATTGCTGTTAGTGTTGCACTTAAGGAGAACAGACCATCCCTTAAGCTCGAGCATGTAAACCATTTGAATCTATGCTTTGACCCCACTGGGGTCAACCAAATAGAAACTTCAGACCAGGAGTCAATAGTTACACATAAAAAATGCACAAGATTAAACAGACATACACACTTGATTGTCACTTGATCTTGGTTTGTCCATGATAAACATGGCTCCTGGCACAAATTTCCCAACCAAACCAGCTCCAAACTGCTGACACAGAAACACACACAATTTACACTGAACCCCAAAGGTGTGAACCTGCTGTGGTTGTTAGTGGTCAGACCAGACAAATGTGTACAAGTCTGTGGCAACAGTGAAGCAAGCTTCAAAAGTTCACTTGGTCATCAGAGCTCTGCGTTTTCGTCCTTTCCTCCACTGTTGCTGATGAATGAGGTGTGAGCCATTGAGCAATGACAAGAACCAAGCTGAAAAAGGCCTTAAATGCTTTTAGCTGTTGTCAGAATTACCCATGGACACACTGGTTGAACTTTACTGAGACGTTTGAAGTTTGCTGTTGCTTCTCTCGTTCAAACTGAATAGTTGTCATGGCTACCTGACAAAGACCTCTTTATCTGTGTGCGCTCCACACTCTCTTTTCATTACCTCCTGGCTGTCTGTGGTGCCCCTCTCCCTCTGCTTTTTCTCTGTCCTGGAGTGCCACAGCGTAAAATGCCATGCGGACATTCATGTGACTGGAATTATGGATGGTGGGAGAGATGAGCTTTATGAGTGAGTGTTGCAAAAGAGGAAGGAAAGAGATGCACAAGAGCAGACCCCCTCCACTGCACTGCTATGACATTACCATGTCCCTGTCTCCCAGTAGTATGATGTCACACGTGCAAGTATGACCAGTCAGCATTGGCCATTAGGCTAATAGCAAGTTCAAAGTTCACCCAGAGCACGGCTGCGGCAACAAAGAGGTATTGACTGAAGGGAAGTGCCCTGCCGTGTTGGTCAACTCTGAACCATTTTTCATTTTTTTACATATGTAAAAACTGTAAGAAGTCTTTTGTGTGGAGAGGAAGTTGATGCAGTAGTCAGTGTGTCATAGCTGTCTAGTCAGTGTGCAGTTGTGGGGGCAGAAGACAACCGGGTCCCTTGATTGGAAAGACATAGACGATCCATATCAGCAGTCGTTAGCATGCCTGCCTGGGTTTTATGTGTCAGATGTTTTAGATCATAGAGGTGGAGAACATGCTCATGCGTTCCTATATGTTAACTGCTGGAAATATGGGGACTTTCTGCCGCATGAGGTCGGACAAAAAATACCCACCATTTCATTACTGTCGTAAACACATTCTGCAACACGAGAAGCATGTAAATGGTATTTAATCATTCTCTGGATGTTGTAGTTGCCTCAGTCTATACACTGTGTGTGTGTGTGTGTGGGCGTAGGGGGGGGCAGCTGCCACTTTGATACCAAACAATGCTAAATTAGATGTTTCTGCAGCCTATGTGTATTCATGGATGTAATAATAAGCTTTGGATCAAATGTTGTACTGGTTGGATCAGCTGACCTGACAAGGCCCTCAGGCATATCAGGAGATGAATTGTTATGACTTCATACATGAGTTATCTCCGTTTTCTAGAGAGTGAACTCTAAAGAAGTACATGTCCTTCCATCACGTTCCTTCCAGGTAATGACCTCTTCCTGGTAGCTATCCACGAGCTGGGCCATGCCCTGGGTTTGGAGCACTCCAACAACCCAATGGCCATCATGGCTCCCTTTTACCAGTGGATGGAGACGGAGAACTTCCAGCTGCCCGATGACGACCGGCGAGGCATTCAGCAGATCTATGGTTAGATGTTTTTCCTGTGACCCTTCTTGAATGCACGGTTACGTGGGGGAAGAGGTGCTCGTCTCTTAATATGATACTGTCACAACCCCAAAGTGCTGATGATGGTGACATGAAGACACCATTTTTTGTTACTTTCGTAGTCAGTTGAAACAATTGATTCTCCTTACAGGTCAACTTACCAGTGGCCCAACCCGGGCCCTACCCACAGTGACACCACGGCGCCCAGAGCCTCGACCACCTCAGACTCCTCCTCGGCACCCGGACCGTCCGAGAACCACAGACAGACCGGATCACTATGGACCCAACATTTGTGAAGGAAACTTCGACACTGTCGCTGTGCTCCGAGGAGAGATGTTCGTTTTCAAGGTAAAGGCTCTGGGGATGTGGCAGACATTAGAAGATTACGCTAACAGTGGTTTATTATGTGTCCCTGGTCAGTAATTCAGTTGGCCTCCAGCAGAAAAGCTGTCCTGACAACTTAAATGCATCAATAAATGAGTTTATCTTTTCAAGGGACTCGGTCGCAGCCAAGTGGCACATGCATGCGGCGTCTGTTTATAGTCAGTGTCCTGTGGATCGTAAACCAGCAGGACTGTTTCAGACAAAGGACTGATTAAAGAGTCGGGCGTGGTTCGGTGCCGTCTTTAAGACCCTGACAGACGCAGGTTGTCATGGCACGCTCTTTCCTGTTTTACACTGCGGTCAAGCTGAACACAGATCTGTTTGACCTCTGAATGAGATGACGTGTGTGTTCCATATATCAGCCTAAATTTCAGCAGCAAGTAGACCTACATCTCCTGAGGTTTCCTAGCCATCTACAGACTGCAGCTCTGCAGAGATGAGCAGTGAGGTGTTTCAGCTGGAGGGGTTGTGGCGGGGGGGTCCAGTGTAGCAGAGCTAAAGAACTCAGCTTACATAAGAGCGAGCTGGACACAGAACACCCAGGACTTAGTGCGAAGCAGAGCTCCATGTCATTTTCACTTTACTGATATGCAGCAGGAAGCAGCTGAAGATATCTAATAGTATTAAACAGACCCCAAAACCTTTTAACAGCCTGACATGGAAATCCACTTGAATGGTTTTGTATTATGATAAATGTAACTTTTATTGTCGTACATGTAATGGTGAGAATTAAATCAAACAGCACTTCTACCCAAGATCTGCTCCCATGTCCCTTTGCCTGACACTGACCAGTCACGTCCAGTGTCGGTTATTTCTGTGCTCTCGGGTTTCATCACAGCCAATAATATCTTTATTCTGAAGTGGTCAGCTGGAGGACAGGACCACTGGAAGTCTGTGGTCTTCATTGCTGATTTAAGCTTCTTGTGTGTGGCTGATGACAGGCCGTCATTGGACAATGAAGGAGTCTGTATAATAAGTTCAAGTCATAGAATGCTTTAACTCTGCAGCTGGGGACGTTCACACAGTCAGAGGCCCCCTCCTCCGTTTAACATCATATTTAGTCAGTTTTCACCTCTTAACCCAGAGGAGCAGACATAACAAAAGTGCAACAAGAACACACTGATCACCAAGTAATCAAGACATCATTTTCAGAGGTGTAGAGTTACATTCCAAGGGGATTGTCATCCGAAAAACTGAATCGTTTTCATTTGCACTGTGTGCCATCTTTGTTTTTTCTGTACCAGTATCACACATACTGATATACTACTATGACACTAAAGGTATTACATGAGATCAACCTTCCAGAGACCTACTCTATTTATTAAGTGTAAAGCAACTTTGAAGCACAGGCAGGGTTAAGGGTTAATATCTTCATCTACTATGATACAAGTAAGGCAGCGATTTGACGGACAAAATACAAGTCAATTAGTGATTTTCAGTGGTCGGCAAATAGTCCGTAGGTTGTCTGGTTCATGTTTCTTCCTTTCTATGCGGCAGAAGTCCCTCCACGTGTTTGTGAGCCTGTAAATGGAAGAATTTCCTTTTTATATTTCAAATAAGAGCTTTATTGACATTTAGCAGTTAAGGTAGAATTGACTGATTGACTGGTCAATGCTCCTGTAAGGATGTAACATACATATATGGAGACATCCGATCCATTTCGTCACACATTAATTTATTTTGACATCCCTTTGGTACTTTTCTCATCACCGTTACTGACCCAAGAGCATCGACTGCCGAGTAAATCACAGTGATCAGCTAAAGGCTTAGCTAGCAGAGCTCAAACAGCATCCCAGGGGTTGTATCTGATCTCACTCACCGATGGCGTGATAAATATTCTCACTATGTAAATTAAAGACAACACATATTCAATAGTTAATCAGTAAATTAGTCAGTCGGTTTGTCTGTCACTGCCCTTTGTATTTTTCACTGCGCGTGATGTGGGGGTACGTTTTCTCGTGCATTGTGGGAATACGTCCCACTCTACAGTGTGTCGTTACCCACTATACGTTCAAACGACACTGAGAACTGCCTCAGCTGCTTCATCCACTAGTGCTCTATAGTGCTGGACAGTATCAGCAAAAATGTATATCATGGTATTTTTCAAAATAAGAAGAGGCTTCATGCAGGGACACGGCTCCTCCCAGCAGAGGGTTGGACATAGAGATGAGATCCTACGCCCGGTCTGTGGACAAATTTGGTCAGTTGAGTCCTAATCAACCCCTGAAGGAACAGTCAGTCCTATAAATCACGTCGTCTGTCTAGTTCAGCTCCTGCTCTGCTACCTTCAGCCGTCCAGGCTGTGCTGTGCCGTCCTGTCTGCCAGTATGAAGGACAAATTGTGGTGCGCTTGCCAGAAAGAAGCAACTGAGCATTTCGCTGCTACATTATCCAGGACAGGCAGGCCTCCTGACTCACCACTTGTGAATGAGTCGGAGGGTCTCTGCTGTAAATCTGTCTGCTGGCGGCTGTGCACAGAATATACAGTACTTTTTTGCTGTGTCGGGTTTCACCTGTACCTCTGGTCACATACCATTAAACAGCTTTTTCACGTACTGATAGTTTATCAATCACGCACAGGCTTATTGGTAGTAGGACATGGAGATGTAAACCTACATTGTGCCTTGGAAAACCTCATTGTCTTTATGCAGGAGGACACTGAATTTGTGGCTTTGCTTTGCAGACACTTATTGTTGTCTCTTATTATTGTCTCTTCAGGGCCGTTGGTTCTGGAGGGTTCGCAGAAACAGGGTTCTAGACAACTACCCGATGCCCATCGGCCACTTCTGGAGAGGTCTGCCTGGTGACATCGATGCTGCCTATGAGAGGCACGACGGCAAGTTTGTCTTCTTTAAAGGTACGTCGCCACACACTGGGAGACACATACAGCCGGTGTCCATACCAACAGCTCACTAACGTGTTTGGTTTATGTTTTTATTGAGGATAATGGTTTGACTGAGAGGAACATTCATAGAAGCAGTCTTCTTACACTGGATCACCGACCTGCCACTGCACCGTTATCGGTAGATCATGAGTGTCTCTGATGGTTGCATCCAGTTCATGTAGAGACTCAGTGAACAGTGATAATAACAGGAATTTGACTCTTCAGATGGATACTACTAGATACTAATAGTTCATTTTCCTAACAGCTCCTTTGTTATCTTGCGGCTGAATGACAAACAAACATGGCTGTGTTATGCGTGTTTGAGAAGAGGTGTTGCTAACAGCTTTTAACAGCCGATGGGGGAGGAAGAGGCATGAGCAGGAGACCGGCAGAACACGTATTGATTTA
This sequence comes from Aeoliscus strigatus, assembly GCA_901007665.1. NCBI lineage: Eukaryota > Metazoa > Chordata > Actinopteri > Syngnathiformes > Centriscidae > Aeoliscus > Aeoliscus strigatus. Next base: position 125,479 of record CAAKHB010001924.1, on the reverse strand, counting down.
TATGACATGTTGGAAAAAGCCAGTGTCGCCACTGTCGCCATAGCTACACAAATCATTAAGACCTCATGTTTGTGTGTAGCCCCAGAGATCAAAAAGATACGAGGATGAAGATGACAACCAATATGACAACATTGAAATGGAAGAGAACTGTACTTTTGCTGATGCCATGCAGGGTTTGTATCACAAATGTGCTCTCTAACAAAAGATTCTAGAAGGAAACCATCGACCATCTGGTTTGTCCTTCACAGCACAGATACATCTATGTTACCCTGGATGTATTTAACAGTCTTTTGTCATATTATTGAACCCATTCTGGAACTGTTTCATCTGCTGCAGATGATGTCATAGATGCTCTTAGATGATGCCCCCCCATCCCCCCACCATTGGTATTTAATGTATTCTGCACACCCATATAAATCTCTTTTAGCACAGCTCGTTATTTGTACCGCGAGAGCAGCTTGTCTTTTACAATGGTGGATCAGGTTGTTGGATGAAAAGAAAAACGTCAGGAGTTGGAGCTACAGGCTTCAGGACAGATGTGGAGGATGAGGATGAAGTCATCGGCAAGACTCCCAGTGTGATACTGGGCTACGAGCCAATGAGAAAGAGAAAGAGAGGAAAAGGAAGAGGAAGAAAGGCAGCGCTGGCAGACCTGAGAGCACAAGAAGGAGACGGAAGGAGAACAGGAGGGGGTTTTAAATGCACCAAGACCACTTTCTATCAGTGGAACAACAGCAGGCGTCAATTGGTTGTTTGTTTGTGAAACATCAACCAGTCCGGAACCACCCGTGCTTTGAAGCAGGTCCACATGATTCCACTGCTTCACTGAGGTCAACGACCCTCTCACAAACCTTTGTGGGGTTTTCACAGATGACACATGTCTGTCAGCTTAATAATACCTCATCTGCATGTGCTGTCAAAAGGAATCCCCCCGATGTAGAACCATGGAGACATAAGCATCCGAAATCCTAACCGCTGGTTTTACTGCTGTTGATGGTGTGTGTCCTCTGGAGTGTGAAGAGCTCCTGGACCTCCTGATCATGGATCCTCTTAACTTACATCATTTGACCACACCTTCATCTAGTCCTCCAGTGTTTTTAATCGTAGTGATTGGGAACACCCAGCACGTCAACAAACCCTCACACTCTGTTGTACATTATCCATCAGGGGTGGGTAGTTCCAGAATACATGGACCCAAGGATATTCTATTTATTACCAGTGTAGGGGGAAACGTAGCAACTGATGTGGGCATGGGTTTCAGTCCAGGTTAAACAATTTTCCTTTGTTTGTTGCCCACGGTGAAGTTACAAAGTCTGTAAAAAAACAAAAACACAACAGGATGAGGAGCAGTTCCATATAGAAATAACTCAGGCAGTCCTGTAATGTGTATGTTGTCTGTGGTATTCCAGCTGTTTTCATCCACAATCCCAGCTGTGATAGAGTCCTCATTGTTCATAGTGAATAATAAGGAGGTTTAAACATGGTGAAGGACTCCCATGAGTTATACTTCAATAGAAGAAGTCATTTCATGTCCAGACTTCACAGTGGGATACATTGCGTCATCCTCTCCCTCTCTCCAGATGTGTTGTGCTTTCACGTTCAAAGGTGGAGAAAGGGCCAGAGCAGGTTTGGGAGAGAGAGAAGGAGCGAGCCCAAAGGAAGGATGTAACGTTGCCAGGGGGAATGGAGTCCCCCCCGGTCTGACACAGTGAACACCAATAAAACCTTCACTTCAGCAAGAAATCTGCTTCAGGCTGAAATAAGTCGCTGTGAACGGATAATTAGCCCCTGTCAATGATGCCGCTCTCACTCCTGCTGTGTGGTTTTGATTGTGTGCCAACAAATCATTATTGCATTCATGTTCTTTACAAGTGACTGCAAATGTTGAGCTCAGGACGTTATGTGCCAGAAAACGACGTGTGTGTGTGTGTGTGTAAGCTGATGTTCTGTTATGGTTTGTCCTCTCTTCAGGAAACAGATTCTGGCTTTTCCGGGAGGCCAACCTGGAACCAGGCTATCCACTGGAACTCAGTGATTATGGCCAAGAGATTCCCTATGACCGCATCGACACGGCCATCTGGTGGGAGCCGTCGGGCTACACGTACCTGTTTCAAGGAGACCGGTAATGTCTTCTGAGAAACACCAAATGAATGACCAAAGTCAGGTGCAGGTGTGACTATCTGTCAGCAGCTGCTGTATCCACACGTGACAGCGTCGTCACAACGTCCCACACAGAGGATCCTGACCCATGTGTCTCTGTGAGGTCCAGTGTGTTTGTAAATGCCACAGACACTCAGAGTCCTCCAGACATGATGACGTTAGAGCTGTAGAATTGACATGGGGACCGGACTGAGATGTTTTGTTCTGTTCACCTCATGTTCCGCTCTTGTTTGGACACTTGATTGAAACAGCTTTGTCGCTGCTGTCTGCAGGTACTGGCGCTTCAACGAGCAGTCACGCAGTGCCGACAGAGGCTACCCAAAATCAATCAGCGTCTGGGGATCGTCAGTGCCCTCTACTCCCAAGGGGGCCTTCCTCAGTGATGACGGAGGTGAATTAAGAACGGGGAGGACGGGGAGGACGGGGAACTGGGCTCAAACACACAAAGAATGAGGGCGTGGTCGACCAGAGCGTCTGTGTGTCATGTGTACATGAATACAAACGTATCCTTTTATTATGATTACGTTGACTGGTGCAGTCTGGTGCATAGGGAGGGGGGGTCACCGTGTCTTGACCTAGCGTATCTACAGAGTCCAAAGGATACGTGGTCAACAGTGCTAACTGGACATTGGTAGTGTTAATGCAGTGGGAAACCCAACCAAGGCTCCAGTGTAGACAGTGGAGAGGAGCCTTGGTTCAGACTACTCCCTGGAGCTCCATGGAGAACCCAAAGACATGTTTGGTCTTTTCCTTCTTCACGTCTTCTCTCCTCTGGTCTTTTTCAGCTTACACCTTCTTCTACAAAGGCTCCAAGTACTGGAAGTTTGATAACCACCGAATGAAGAGTGAACCGGGCTACCCCAAGTCCATCCTGCGAGACTTCATGGGCTGCAGTGTGGACCTGGACCCGGACAGAGACACGGACACCGATTCGGGTCGCAAATATCCAGATGTCAATCGACCGCCGTTTGACCCAGACGCCGGACGGGACGGCGACAAGGGCAAAGACGGCGACGGGCCCGACCACGGCGGGACGGACAGAGACAAAGGAAAGGGCTCAGACGATGACGAGGACTCTCGCGAAGGCCGGGAGGAGGACACCAACGAGGTGGACGTGGTGCTGAAGGTGGACGACAGCGAGGAGCGGACCATGAACGTCCTGATGGTCACCGTCCCTCTGGTCCTGGTGCTGTGCATCCTGGGCCTCATCTACGCCATCATCAACACGCTGCAGAGCAAAGGGGCGCCGCGGCTGCTGGTGCACTGCAAGCGCTCGCTGCAGGACTGGGTGTGACACTCGATGGGAGGGGACCGTCGGACCATGCCCCTTGCCCCCCCCCGTGATTCGTCTCTCTGTGCTCGTAGTTACATGTGGTAATAATCCCTGAAATACTGTATCCACACAGACACACACACACACACACACCAAGTAGAAGCAAACTTCAAGTTGTCTTAAACACACACTCACTCGACCCCGTGCCCCCCCCATGGTGCTCAGCAATGACTGTAGTCTATTTATATGAGAGAAGTTTGCACATCATTTTTTCTTTCTGCGTGTATGACTTTATTTTACTGGTTTGTTCCTCAAACATGAAGGCCATTCTGTTGTCTGCCCCCCCACCCCCACACACAGGTCCTCA